>PITA01009817.1:0-75148 GCA_004023965.1 Spilogale gracilis
CCTGTTTTTGTGTATTTTTATCTATTTATTTTTAAACATGTAGATGTTAGCCAAGAACATCTGAAGAATTCATGCCAAATTAATTGTTTCCTGGAGGGGAGTACACAGATAAATTGATTAAACCAATATTTATAAACATTGATTTTCTGAATATGTTTCCTGGATTAAATTTGGGTAAGGTATCAATGTGAATAAAAGTTCTTCATGAACCAATCCTGGAAGAGAGACATCCTCATCAAAACTAGGAACTAGAAAATAATAGTATTCACCTGCAAGGGATGTGGATTAATTTCTGTTAGATACAGTACAGAAGGAACAAGATAGAAGACCACAAGACCACACTCACAGTTACTCTGTTAGAGAAAGAATTATGGCAGTAAGCAGAGACAAGGGGAAAGGGCAGGCTAGGCACAGATGTGGAAAAGACAACCATCAGAGGTTTTCCAAAGTAGCTTTTCTGGGAGCCACAAGGCAAAAATAGTCACAGCAAACTGAAAGCTAGTGAGTGGCAGGCCAGTTTCCTGGAGGTTAATTTGCATATAACAATCTTACCACTAAAAAAAAAAAAAAAAAAAAAAAAAAAAAAAGAAACAGAAAAGAAGGTACAATGAACACTTCATTTAAAAAGTATGAAGAGGGGCACCTGGGTGGCTCAGTTGGTTAAGCATCTGCCTTAGGCTTGGGTCGTGATCCTGGGGTCCTGGGATCGAGCCCCACATTGGGCTCCCTGCTCAGTGGAAAGCCTGCTTCTCCCTGTCACACTCCCCTTGCTTGTGTTCCCTCTCTTGCTGTCACTCTCAGTCAAATAAATAAATAAAATTTTAAATAAATAAATAAATAAAAGTATGAAGAATATGAAGATGCTTTTTGCCTAAAATATATCTATTATTAAGATATGAATGATATATTTACATTAGATGCAAATTATTCATTATATACCATGTACAAGCAACTCACCATGGAAGTCATCAATGAAAGCTTCTAAAACTGCTTTTTACAGAGCACTGGAATTTTCCTATTTCACAGATGCAGAAACTGATTATCAGTGAGATTAACTTACCTAACTACACATTGCCAGACACTGGCAAATCCAGAATTTAAATGTAAAAAATTCTGGCTCTCAAATCCTGTGTTTTTTGTTTTTTGGGTTTTTTTGTGGGTTTTTTGTTTATTCATTTATTTCAGAGAGAGAAAAATTGAAAGCAAGTCTGGGAGGAGGAGCAGACGGAGGCAGAGAAGCAGACTCCCCACTGAGCAGGGAGCCAACTCGTCCCATTACCCTGAGATCATGACTTAAGCTGAAGGCAGACACTTTACAACTGAGCCACCCAGGTGTCCCTCAAATCCTGTGATTAACATGTATCTTATATAGTCTCACAAGTAACAAATGATGCAAAATCAAGTAAGATATCACTTTCAGCTTAAAACTAATGCTAATATTGGTTGTTGGCAGAGACAAACCAAACTCTCAGTGCTAATGAGAACATAAGTTGCTATAATTTTTATGAATAATATTTTAAAATTAATTATTAGCAGTCAAATAATTCCTTTTAGACAGCAAGTCTACTTTTAAGAATTTATTCAAGTAAATAAAAATGGATGGACTTAAAAATTTCATTAAAAGATTATTTATCACAACATTCTTTAAAATTACAAACAAAAAAATGATCTCAGAAAAGGATCAGGGTAAAATAAATTACAGTATATCCAAGAGAACATTATATGACATTGAAAAATACATTGAACATTGTAAATGGCTTTCAAGGTAATATAAGGCAAAGATCTTTGTATCATTCACACACACACACACACACACGCGCGCGCGCGCACACACACACACAGAATGCCCTTAAACATACATGAAACTTAAAAAATAATTTTGTAATCACTTTTTATTCCAAATTGGAAAATACTATAATTCATATCAGTGAGTTAATTTAAGTCCATTTCCATTTCAGAGACTCTAAGGGAGTAAAAGGTAAAACTGAATGTTCGACTCTCTTTTCTAAAGAACCTAAGGTTTGAACCCAGATAGTCTTAGAGACCGAGTCTCTTGTTAAACATGACCCTGTATTTTTAGTTAGGACTACTTTTCCAGGGGATAACATGTGTCATGCACCGTTCTAAGTCCTCCACAGACACCTGATTCATTAGTCTAATGTTGCTAACTATCATGTGGGAGGAACACCATGGGAACACATTTTTATACAGATGTGAAGTAGCAGGTCACAGATCTGGTAAGGAGCAGAGCCAAGACTTTTAAGCCAGAACAGTCTGACATCAGAACTATACTTAAACACCAAGTTAAGATGCCTTTGTATTTTTTGTATTCCCTCTGCCTCCTCCACAGCCTCAATGGCCTCATATTGGCTTGAGTTATTATTTAAATATCACCACTATGTATACATTTTTCCTTCCACATTCTGTCACCTTAACTGACAGAACTGTGTTGCTTAATTGGCATTGACAAAAATTATAAAATTCACTATTTCATCAAGCTGCCCAATTCACCTTTCTTAAATATTGTTCTGTAAATTGGCTTATTAGAGGTATGTTTCCAGAATTTTTAAAGTTTTCTGTTGTCTTCATGCTTGAGTAAGTTAGCTCAATCTAAAATTCTTGAATTATACACTTTAGTTCCCTGATGATTTTGAAACAATACTTCATTTTCTAATTGTCATGTTGTTACTAATATATCCCCAAAGCCAGCCTTAGTCCAACTTATAGTCAAATTGCATTTTCCCCTGAGTATCATTTTTTTTCTTGGAAGTACACTTGTATTAATTGATCTGCATTATTTTTCCTAAACATCTTTTTACTCTAAACTTCCTTGTAATTTCAGTATGTAGCTTCAAGTTTTCATTTATCTTATGAAAGTTTTCTTAGATTTTCTCTGGAAAATATGTTTCTGCTTTCATATTTCCCATTCTAGTTTTGCTTTCTTTATAAGGGTCAGTAATAATGCATATATTAGATTGTCTTTTACACATAATTATTACTCTCTCCCAAAACTTTTTTTTTTAATTTCTTTTACATTTCACTTGGCTCAATTTTCTTAATTATCTCCTTTATCTACCCAACTATATTTAGGAGCATGTATTCTTTTTTATCTACTTCCACTGCAACCTCTATTTCTGTGATATTTTCTCCTTTATATGTAATATAATGACAAAATGTGTACACCAGATTTCACACGCTTTGTGATATAATCTCTAGCATGTTTCTACTATGTTCATAAATATCTTTTGGATGCTAAGCCCATCTTCACATTTTATTTTCACATACTTTTGCCATGATACTACCCTTTTTAAAAAAATATTTTAATTATTTGAGAGAGAGACAGAGAGCATGAGAGAGAGAGAACTTGAGGAGGAAGGGCAGAAGGAGAGGGAGAAGTATACTCCCCTTTGAGCATGGAGCCCAATGTGGGGCTAGATCCCAGGACCCTGGGATCATGATTTGGGTTCATAGCAGACACCTAACTGACTGAGCCACCCAGGCACCCTAATACTACTCTTTTTATTTCTTATTATGAATCTTAAAAGTTCTTCCAGGAAAAGCTCTTTGCAATAGTTTATAATAAAGAAGAAATTAGAGCAGTGAGTTAGGATAATGAAGATTAAAACCCAGGGACATTGAACTTAAAGCATTGTCATTTTCTCATGAGCATCTCTAGTGTGGCCTGGTGCAACTCTGTTATAGCCAGAAGTCTCACTGTGGGTCTTCTATGCTTGGACCTATTCAATTGCAAGGAAATACATTCACATACACACACACTCAACTGGGTAAGGAATTATCTGAACTCCTCTTATTCAGGTTCTGAAAACTCCAGGGTAGGGCTCAGGAACACATAGGAACCAGACTATCAGAGTCATCAGAACTTGGATGGAGTTGGAATGACATAGGGAAGTTGAAGGGTCTCCATTCTAAAAGGGCTCCATCTATATTGTTTTTCTACTATACCTCATGTACTCATGTTCCATATTTTGCTTCTGAGTAAGCCAAAGAAACTCTGTTCCCATTTCAAGGAGGAAGCAAGCAAGCAAATAATTCTCTGGGTTTTTTTCCTAGGCCCCAAGCACCTGATAAGATCTAAGAAGAGCCAGGTTCAGAACAAAGTACAGGACATTAGCTTCAAATAAACCTCAGTTCACGCTGGCTTCAATATCCGTATCTTCACTAACTGACAGATTAACACCTATTGTTTACCTGACACTTACCTTTGATTGTACCCTACCCTGGATTCCTGAAGGAACATGTACCCTAGACCCTTTTCCAATATAAACCCCTAGCCCCAAGCAACGGGACTCATTCTCTTTTCCTTTCTGAGTCAGCCAGACACTCTCTGTCCAATATTCTGTCACCTACACTATTCAATAAACTCTGTTTCTACTTCCTCCAGCTCATGTTGATTTCCATTCCTCATCAAGCAAAGATCTTCTTGGCTGGCCCTGTGGGACCCCCCACCCCTTGGGTTAGGGGACCCAGCCTACCTGTATTAGGTGGTCTCTCAGTCCTGTTTTCTTCTGGATTTCTTCTATTTCCCAGAGTTCTAGGCTTTATACTCCTCTCACCAAATCTGCCAGAAAATGCATTAACTATCCAATATCTGTTTTTCCTTTTCTCCATTACTAGTAGAAGCACAGTTCTGTTTAGAGATGCAATGTATCTAGTTGAGCAATATTTGTGTTCCCAGACTGTGTGACAATGAGGAGTGATCATATGAGCCAGTTCTTAAAATGAAAAAGAAGACTTCTACTGAATGTGATCCAGGAATGATACTATTTTCCTGGAATAATTGAATAGATTGAGTTGACCCAGGTATTAGCTCCTTGCCCTTCCTCCTTTCTGCCTATAGATGGAACAAACATTTTGTGACCCTAAGAGTCATAATAGGGAGAATGGAGAATGGAGCTAGATGGAGCCCAGGCTCCTAACTTATGTAATGACTGTGCTTGTACCTGACTTCTTTTTTTTTTTTTTTTTTTTTAATGCTCTAATAGCCCCAAAAGAAAAATAAAGCTTATTTTCTTGTGAGACTATAGTTGAATATCTGGTACATAGAAATAGTAAAATCCCCAAATCACAAGATAAGAAAGGGACAGTATTGGGGTGCCTGGGTGGCTCAGTTGGTTGGGCGACTGCCTTCAGCTCAGGTCATGATCCCGGAGACCCGGAATGGAGTCCCACATTGGGCTCCCTGCTCGGTGGAAAGTTTGCTTCTCCCTCTCTCACTTCCCCTGCTTGTGTACCCTCTCTGGCTGTGTTTCTCTCTGTCAAATAAATAATATCTTAAAAAAAAAAAAAAGAAAGGGACAGTATTTCACTTCCTAAATTTCACTTCCAAAATTTCTGGAATTCAATTTATTTATTCTGTTGGGTGATAAGTCATTCATAAACAAATAACGATGTCTAGGAGATGAAGGTGGGGATGCCAGGCTTTCACTCTCAACTCTAAAGTCAAGAATGGAATTAGATTCACCTGGACCAGAGAGACTACAAATGAAAGACACACACATAAAGGATACTTTTGAGGAGAAAGGTGAATGTATTCAAGAGAGCCAAAACCATTCCCCCAGGATAAGGGAGGAAGGGAGAAAAGGGTATGTGTGTGTGTGTGTGTGTGTGTGTGTGTGTGTGTGAAAGAGGGAGAGAGAGAGAAAAAAAAGAGAAATAATTAAGTTTTAAACTTAACTTCAGTTGACAAATATCGGCAGCAGTAAGGCTGTTTGCAACCCATAGTTTCTCCTTAAATTTGTCACACTGAAGGCTAGCTTTTGCAGTGATGGAATGTCTACACGATTTCTAGCTTCTCCTGTAACCTAAGTATTGTCGATCAAAATTCAGGAGATTTCTACAACAAGCCTCTACACTGTGATCTGTTTGTTCAAAATAAGTTGGTTTTACTCCTCATTTTGTGCTTTGTGTTTTAGAAAATACAGTTGCCTAGAGAATCTGGCCAAAGTCTGACAAACTCAGTACATTTGTCCCCATATTGCTTCCCAATTCTGGTTAAAATCAAATTTGTTTGTTTGTTTTTTTTGTTATTGTATTTCTGTTTATTGTTTTCCTTATTTTTACTATTTCTATTTAGGAGATGACAAAAAATCTTTATTCTGTCATCTTAAACTGAAAGTATACCATATATCACTTAAATTCACATATATAGAGATAGATATCTCCTACTAGTGAATTCATACTCCAGATTTCAGATTTATCCTTAATATAAAAGTGTATATTTCTAAAATGCAGTTTTTATCATGCCAACTCTATCTTCAAACCATCAAAAGCAATTCTATCAAAGGATAAAATCCAATATTCTTACCTTGGAATGCATGTATTGATCAAAGTAAATTCAACTACACAGTGTTTCCAGCTATGCTCTGTACTTCTTCAAGTTTACAAGTGTGCACAAACTCTATTTAAAGTGTTCTAACTAAAATGTTTACTCTATCTAAAACATTCTCTTGGTCAATCAACAATGTGCATTTATTTATAGGCCAATAGCATGGAAAATCTTCCTTCATTGACTTGACAGATATTATCATTTTGAGTTTCGATGTTATAGCAACATTTGCCTTACCCAGGTCCATACTCTATTTATTTAAATATGTCCATTTTATGTTGAAAGGTCTTACTCTCCCTTCTAGATATTTATATATATAAGGGCAGCATCTTTCTATTACTCATGATTGTTTACGTAATAACTCCTAATCTATCAGATTTTCAGAGAACATTCGTTGAAATACATTTTTAAAAATAAAACTTAAAAAGTTGTATTAGACAACTTCTACTTGTGTGCCAGGGAAAAAGGGATCAAGTTCCAATGTAACTTTTAACTTGTGATCACCGTGAAGTTACACAGTCTAAATAAAATTGACAGAACACCACAAATTAATGCTAATAACATTAACTTGAAAAAGTAGGTTGATGTTAAGGGAAATAGAAAACAAACAAACAAACAAAATACATTGTAAGAATTCTGTTTCATATCATCTTCCAGATGATCTGGAACTTTTAATCAGGAGTGATCACTCCTTGGAAATATGAAGGTACAGCATATATAACTTCATAAGAGATCATTTTTTGAGCTAATGCCTTCCTTATCTAGGAAGGAAGGAGATCTTCTAGATCTCTTTTCTAAGATCCTATTTTACACTTTATATGTTATCTAAAGATACAGACATGAAATATCCACTGTCCTATAAAACTCATATCAAAAAGAACCTACTCTTTCCTCATTTGACAGTGTTTCCTACCAGCCTTCCTTTTAAGCAAATGTTTTAGATATATAATGCTGCACACAAAAAAAACCCTAAAGCTTAGTGGTGTAAAATAATTATTTTGCTCACAGATCTGGTGCCTGGGCTGGCACCTCAGCAGGACTAACTCATTTCTGCTTCACTCAGTAACAGCTGGGACAACTTGAAGCCTGTAGTCTATAATCATTTAAAATCTCATCTTCTCACATGACAGTGTCTGGGATGCAAAGCCTCAGCTAGGAAGGTTTCACTGAGCACCAGAATGGCTAAGGATTCCTTGGGTATGTCTCTTTATTTCTACGTGATTTTGCAACACAGCAGCTGCAAGGTAGCTAGCCTTGTTTCATGGCTTCTCAGGCTCCAAAGCACATGTCCCAAGAGTTAGCCAAGGGGAAGTGGGAGCCTCAATATTACTTTGCCTTGGAATTTATATAGTATAAATCACAATATGCAGGTTGGAGTACTCACAAGCCCCTTCCCAGAATTAAAAGGAAGGGCCACAGATACCATTTTCCTGTAAAAGGAAGTGTGATGTCTGACTGAATATTGTCACAGACATGGCTACAAAACACAATTTGTTATAACAAATTTATTTTACTCTTGGAAATCCACTGAAAAACGTAGTTACTTGTAGTATGATAATATCCTATATTATTTATTGTTCTTCAAGAAGGATTAGTCCTTGAGAACACATGACCAATAATTATGTTTGATTTTCAGTGTTCCTCTGTTTAATAACTGTTAACGCCTGGGTGCCTGGGTGGCTCAGTGGGCTAAAGCCTCTGCCTTTGGCTCAGGTCATGATCTCAGGGTCCTGGGATTGAGGGCCGCATCGGGCTCTCTGCTCTGTGGGGTGCCTTCTTCTCTTTCTGCCAACTTGTGATCTCTCTCTCTGTCAAATAAATAAATAAAATCTTTAAAAAAATAACTGTTAACACTTGTTTTCAAAATGTCTACCTTATACTTCTGTCTCTCTTTACTTCTTTTTAAAATCATTATTATTTAGTCTTGTTATTTGAGAGTACAGAATGGGCAAGTCAGACTATAATATACACCTGTCTAATTGGCATTCATAAGGTAACCTATTTTTTGTATTTTCTTCATATTTCTTCTTTCCTTTCAGTCTCACTTTCACCTCTGCTCTCCAACTCTTTCATTAAAACCTTATGGATGAAAGAAAGTCTTTCAGGTTTATTCTCCCTAGTACCATTATCTCTTCCTCTTTAATCCACCTAAAATTCATTTTTGAATATGGTATAATGAAGGAAAGTTGTCTTTTTCTATATAGGTTAAAAAATTATCCTGGTATGACTTGTCATATACTTTATCTAATCACTAATATTTTTAATCAGCTTCTTTGAGTTACAACCTATGTATAATAATGTAAATAAATTCTGCATGCACAATTTAAAGGTATTGACAAATACAAGCAGTAACTAAAAAAAGTGTTAATTGATATACAAGATAAAAGGATATAAATTGTGACATTTAAAACATAAAACATGGGGGGGATAAAAATATAGACCTGGAGAATGTGTTCAAACTTAAATTGTTATCAACTTAACATAAACTGTTAAAAATATAAGCATTATATAAGTCTTTTGTATATGTTTTTTGGTAACCACATGTTGGGACCTCCTGACACCCACTAGTTTGCGGCCATTAGTGGAAGTCGGCTCTGATGGCCTCCTGGGTTTCTCCGGAATACTTCCGCATACGTGACCTAGCTGAATCTTCCCGCCCTTGGCTCTTAGCCCGCGGGCAGACTGGGGAACTTAGCCCCACCCAGCAGTCCCACCTGAAATCTGCCTAAGGCCTTAGTGATAGCCACTAATGAGCTCCTATTGGCCCCTGCTACTTCTTTTACTCCCTCCTTTCCTCTCTATATAACTGTATCTCTGATACAATAAAGCTGAGATTGCTGGGCCTTCACGACTGACTCAACTCCCAGCTGAGTGTGGTTTCTTTCCCGGTTTCAGGGGGGTGGGCCATCACACTTACCATCTCGCTCAGCCCCCGGAGGATAACAGGCTGGTCCAGTTATCCCTCCCCCGTACCAGTGTTGCGGAGAGAGCAACAACCACAAGCCAAAAACCAAGAATAGATACAAAAAAGATAAAAGGAATCTAAGAATATTAAACAAAAACATCAAATCAAAAATCAGGGAGCAAGAGAAGAAGAAAGGAACACAGGACTTACAAAACTGTCATTAACACAATGGCAATAACATCTTAACATACTTATCAATAATTACTAGGCTATAACTATACTAAATTATCTAATCAAAAGACGGACTGACTGAATGGGAAAAACCAAGACTGATCTATGTGCTCCCTATAAAAGACTCCTATCAAAAGAACACACACACTCCTATCAAAATAAGGACACAAACAGACTGAGCATATAGGGATGGAAAAGAGATTCCAAACAGAAACCAAAAGAAAGCTTGGGGCACCTATACTTATATCATACAAAACAGACTTTAAGGGGCTCAATCAGTTAAGTGTCTGCCTTCAGCTCAGGTCATGATCCCAGGGTCCTAGGATCAAGCCCCGCATCCAGCTCCCTGCTTAGTGGGGAGCCTGCTTCTCTTTCTGCCTGCTGTTCCCTTTGCTTGTACTTGCTCTCTCTGTGTCAAATAGATAAATAAAATCTTTAAGAAAAACAGACTTTAAGATAAATACTGTAATAAGAGACAAAGAAGGTCATTATATAATAGTAAAGGAGTAAATATAACAAGAGAATATAACATTTATAAATATTTATGCATTTACCATAAGGACATCTAAATATATAAAGCAAATATTAATAGATTTAGAGAGAAATACATTGCAATACAATAACAGTAAGGGATTTCAATACTCCATTTTCATCAATGGATAGATTATTCAGACAGAAAATCATGAAAGAAACATTGGCCTTAAGCGACATGTTAGACCAGATGGACTAATAAGATTTCACTAGAACATTCTCCATCCAAGGCAACAGAATACAAATTCTTCTCAAGTGCACATGGACTATCCTCCAGGACAGATCATACATAAGGCCACAAAACAAGTATTAGTTAAATTAAGAAGGTTGAAATCATATTAAGTATCTTTTCTGACCACAATGATAAGAACTGGAAATCAATTACAAGAAAACTGGAAAGAGTCACAAATATGTGGAGATTAAATAACATGCTACTGAACAATCAATGGACCAAAGAAGAAGTCAAAAGAAAAAAAAAAAAAACACAGAAAAATATCTTGAAGTGTGCCTAGGTGGCTCAATTGGTTAAGCACCTGACTCTTGGCTTCAGCTCAGGTCATGATCTCAGTGTAATATTTGGGCTCAGTGCTCAGGAGGGGTCTGTTTCTTTCTCTCTCCTTCTGCCCCTCCCCTTACTCATGCACTGACTCAGGCTGTCCCTCTCTCAAATAAAATAAGTAAATAAATCTTTTTTTTTTCTTAAGATTTTATTTATTTATTTGACATAAAGAGATCACAAGCAGGCAGAGGCAGGCACAGAGAGGAGGAAGCAGGCTCCCTGCTGAGCAGAGAGAGAGCTCCATGCGGGCCTCGATCCCAGGACCCTGAGCTCATGACCTGAGCTGAAAGCAGAGCCTTTAACCCACTGAGCCCATAAATAAATCTTTAAAAAAAAAAATCTCAAGATATATGTAAATGGAAACACGGAGGCACGTGGGTGGCTCAATCAGTTAATTGTCCAACTCTTGATTTCCGTTCAGGTCGCAATCTCAGTGTTGTGGGATCAAGCCCAAAGTCAGGCTCAGCAAGGTTTCTGCTTGAGATTCTCTCCCTCTGCCTCTGCTCCTATTGCTGTTTTCACACATGCTCTCGGAAATACAATATGTCAAAACTTATGGAATATAACAAAAACAATTCTAAGAAGGAAGTTCATACAAATAAAGGGTTACAAAAAGATTTCAAGTAAACAACCTAACTTCATGCCTTAAGGAACTGGAATAAGGGGAAAAAAAAAAAAAGAAACCTAAAGTTGGTAGATGAAAGGAAATAGCAAAGTTCTGAGTAGAAATAAATGAAATAGAGACTAAAGAGACAATAGAAAAGATCAATAAATTATGAGCATGCTTGGGGCGCTTGGGTGGCTCAGTTGTTTAAGCGTTTGCCTTCGGCTCAGGTCATGATCCCAGAGTCCCGGAATGGAGCCCAGCATCAGGCTTCCTGCTCCGGGGGAAGCCTGCTTCTCCCTTTCTTACTCCCCCTGCTTGTGTTTCCTTTCTAGCTGTGTTTCTCTCTGTCAAATAAATAAATAAAATCTAAAAAAAAAAAAAAAATAAGAGCATGCTTTTAGAAAAATTAAAAATTGGCAACACTTTAGCTATAATCACTAAGGGAGAGAGGTAAGAGGACTCAAAATCAGCAATGAAAGAGAGGAGTTACAACTGATATCATAGAAACATAAAGGATAACAAAAAGACTATTAACTAATCCTTTTCAACCTTTTCCCAAAAAAACAAAAAAGGAAGAAACACTTCCAAACTTATCTCACAAAACCAGCATTACCCTGATACCAAAACCAGACAAAAACACAAGAAAAGAAAATTACAGGTCAATATCCTGGAAGACTACAGATGCAAATTACCTCAACAAAATATCCATAAGCCTAACTCAACAGCACATTAAAAAATCCACACACTTGATCAAGCGTGATTTATTCCAGGGAAGCATAGATGATTCAACATATGCAAATCAATCAATATGATACACTACATTAACAAATGAAAGAAGTCATATGAGCATCTCAACAGATATCAAAGAAGCATCTGACTATATTCAACATCCATTTATGATAAAAATTCTTAATAAAGTGGGTGTAGAGGGACTGTACCTCAATACAATAAAGGTCTTACTTGACAAATCCATAATAACATCATACTGAAAGGTCAACTTTTTTCCTAAGATCAGAAACAAGATAAGGGTGCACACTCTTTCCACATTTATTCAACACAGTACTGGAAGTCCTACCCAAAGCAATTAGGTAAGAAAAGGAAATAAAAAGCATCCAAATTGGAAAGAAAGAAATATAACTGTCACTTTTTGAAAGGTGACATGATATTTTACATAGAAAACACCAAAGATGGAAAAAAAAAAACCTGTTAGATACATTAATGAACAAAAATCTGCTGCATTTTTATCCACTGATAATAACCTATCAGAAAAAGAAATAAAGTTCCATTTAAAATTGTTTCAAAAAGAATAAAATACCTAGGAATAAATTTAACCAAGAAAGTGAAAGACCTGATAATTATACTGATAATTATAAAATCTTTCATAACAAAAGAAATTGAAGATGACATAAATAAATGTAAAGATATGTTGTGCTCAGGGATTAGAAGAATTAATATTGTTAAAAATGTCAGTACTACCCAAACCACATTTTTTTTTTTTTTTTTTTTGCATATAGATCATACGTGGGAGTCAAAAGAAGTCATTTTAGGGCTCCTCGGTGGCTCAGTGAGTTAAAGCCTCTGCCTTTGGCTCAGGTCATGATTTCAGGGTCCTGGGATCGAGGCCCGCATCGAGCTCTCTGCTCATCAGGGAGCCTGCTTCCTCCTCTCTCTCTGCCTGCCTCTCTGTCTGCTTACTTGTAATATCTCTCTGTCAAAGAAATAAATACAATCTTAAAAAAAAAATAAGTCATTTTAAGGTGAAAAACCAAGTACTAGAAATTAAAGAAAATACAGCCTGAAGCAGAAGTCAGCAAACTACAACACTTAGTTCATGTCTGTCCCCTACTAATCTGATCTGGCCATGTCCATTTGCTTATCATCTATGACTGCTCTGAACAGTGTTTATACTAGTTCAGCCACTGACAGGCAGATTATGTAACACACAAAGTTAAAAATATTGACTTTCTGTCCTTTCCAGAAAAAGTTTTGACCCCGTTCTTGGAGCATCATGAAAGTTAATTGATATAAAGATAATCACTAAAATAATTACATATATGTGTATATACATGTTTTTTTCTTTTCTTTTTAAAATTTTGTTTATTTATTTGACAGAGAGAAACACAGCTAGAGAGGGAACACAAGCAGGGGAAGTGAGAGAGGGAGAAGCAGGCTTCCCACAGAGCCAGGAACCCAATGTGGCGCTTTAGCCCGGGTCTCCGGGATCATGACCTGAGCCCAAGGCAGTCGCTTAACCAACTGAGCCATCCAGGCGCCCTACATACATGTTTCTAAATACCACAGGAAGTTAAAAATAGACTACAACTGAGCTGAAATAAAATATATTAATCATAGCAGTAAATGTAATTGGGTTTGATTCACCCATTGCAAGAAATATTTTCTTATTTGCTGTAAGCAAAACTTGAATCTATGTTGTACTCAAAAGAGACACTAGATAATACAAAGAGACTAAAATAAGGGGATGGATAAAGATTTATCAGGCAAATAAAGACAATAAGAAAGCAGAGGTTTCAATCTTTATTTCATTTAGGTCAGTCTCAGGACAAAAAGCATTATATATGAAAAATAATGCCACTTTATAACACTAAAGGCCACAAATCATGATAATATAATTTATATACCAAAAATCTATTTATATTTATACACCAAAAAAAAAATACAGCAACCATTTAGTTTCTGCCTTCAACAAATTTTTATTTTATTTTTTGTAAAGAGAGAGTGCATAAGCAATTGGGAAGGAACAAGGGGATGCAGAGAGAGAGAGGGAGAGAGAATCTGAAGCAGGATCCAGGCCCAGCTTGGGGTCCACACAGGACTCATTCTCACCACCCTGCAATCATGACCCCGAGATCATGACCTGAGCCAAAATCAAGAGTCAGACGCTTAACCAGCTGAACCACCCAGGCACCCCAGACTGATTTTATTTCAGAAATAAGTGCTTGAGTAAGGTAAGACCAAAAATGTTTGTCAGAATCCAAAATTTCTTTTACTTCAATTTATTAGATTTGCAAACAAGCAATGTAAGGAATATATGCTGACTCCATGTTTTGTATTTTTTTATGAGATGGCCAATCATGTAAGGCCACAGGAGGAGACAGAGGAGAGGCTCAGGGGAAAAAAGAAAAAAAAAGTTGTTATACTTACAAGTCCTAGAAACAGTAGGCATAGGTGGTTAGTAGAGGCAAGCATTAGACCAGAGCCTTCACTGGGGCTTTCACGATAAAGGCAAGGTAAGACAGGTTAAACATTTTAGAATTCGATAGTTTGAATAATTCCTCTGAGTTTTGGAATTTAGGCTACAGGTATGATCTCTTGACTGGCCTCTGGTTGCTAGGGTGATCACTAAGAGGGATATTGTCTACCGGAGTGCAGGGGCCAGGTGGAGCTGAGATGCCTCTGGATTGTTTTGTTTTCCTATTACAGGTTCCGGGTGGGCCCTTTGCTATCTCTAAGAATTGGTCAGTCTCTTCTAAGCCAGCCAAAAGTCAGAAAGATATTTTAAGATGTCAAAGCATTCAAATTAACAAAAATTTTAAAAAATATACGTTAATATATTCCATTAATATAAGCTAAGAGAGGGTCACAGTGGCTAGAATATAAATGGTACTTCTCTGTTCTCCCAACTTTCAGAATCAGAAGTCAAGCAGAACTCCAGAACTCTACACTCTCCTCAAAAAAAGAAAGAAACAAACAAACCAAAAAACCTCCCTCTCCCTACCTTTTAACCATCAAAATTTCTTAACCACAAAGATTCAAAGGATACTGGGTCTTCTTCATCTTAATTACCATTCACAACTGACAACTGTTTTCTCTCACAGCAACAACAGAATCAGGCTAGGAGGCAGAGATGCTAAGCCCCATCTTTCTCAGTGCTCCTTCAAGATCATTCCCCCATCATAGCCCCAAATCCTGTTTTGCATTTTATCTCATAGGATTACAAGACCTCTGAGGGTTTGTCCTACCTAGTTCTAACCCAGTGATGCACCAGTGATATCCAGTGATATAACCACATTTCAGTGTTGTCTCTCTCTCGTGCATTTCCTTTCTTCTTTGCCCAGTTTACATTTCACAGTTCCTCATCACCATCACTTTAAAGATTTTATTTATTTATTTGACAGAGAAAGAGATCACAAATAGGAAGAGAGGCAGGCAGAGAGAGAGGAGGAAGCAGGCTCCCCGCTGAGCAGATAGCCCGACTGGGCCTGGGGACCCTTAGATCACGACCTGAGCTGAAGGCAGAGGCTTAACCCACTGAGCCATCCAGGAGCCCATAAAGCACCTATCTTTTAACTTCCTAGCCCCTTCACGGTTTCATCTTCCTTGCCAAAAAGCAAGCCTAGGTGCAGCGCACGCGTGGGCCAGCCGCTCAGCCTGCAAGGGTCTCTGGCGGTGGGACTCCCGTGCCCGGGAAGCTCGGGTCACCCATGTCCCCGCACGTAGGTCCCCAGGCCTGCACGTCGCCCCCGCAACCGGCGAGGACCTTCCGAGGCTTGCCTTTCCGCGCTCTGGGGTCGTGTTCTGGCGGCAGCAGCGGAAGGCGGCGCCGGGGCCGGGAGACCCCTCCAGCTCTCAGAAGTGCGCGGTCCTCCGTGCTCACCCGGTCCCTGCCCTCTCGGAACTCTCCTACTGCTCTGCGACCCCCGGCAACTTCCGGATCTGCGTCTGGACCCTAGCTTTGCTCGGAGCGAAGCCCGCATATTGGACCTGACAGAATGCCCCATCCTTGGGGACAGCGCCCCCAGCCCTTCCGAGAGCCCACTTCCTCGGCATCCAGGCATCCAGGCTTCCTTACCCTCATGCCTCTAAAATCCTTATCTTGTTGGTCCTGCAGTCCTTCTGTATAGATTGTTTTTTTAATTGCATAATAATAATAAAGTCAAAACCGAATTTTATTTGGATATAACTCTCAATGTGTAATCTTTTTTTTTTTTTTTTTTTTTTTTTAGAAAACTGCACAGTGAAGCTCTCTGGTTTCTGTTCAAATGCGGGACAACTAGTTGGCCCTTCTTTCTGTGTGGCAATTGTGTTACGTTTCCCTAGCCTTTTATTCTCCCTGTCCATTCATTTTCCCACTTTACCAGAGGACAGTTTTATAATTTACCTTTTCTCCCTCAATACCTCTTCCCCTCTTTTTCTCACTTTACTTAAACACTCTACTTTCTGCTTTCCATTATCCTTAAGTTAAAAAAAAAAAAAAATCCTCGGATGAAGCTAAATTCTTCCATAGTGTACCAGCTTCAATCTTTCTTAACTACTCGGTCATCTTTCCCCCAAATTTCCCCTCTCTATCCTGAATACCCCCCAATTTTTCCTTTGGATAGTTCTCATCAATTTAAAAATATGTTTTTTTTTAATTTATATGTTACAATAAAAGTTCATAATAATATGTGTTAACACCACTTTCCCACCAGCTATCACCCACGTCTCTGTGCCTCTATTAGCATACTTCCTTAAAAGAATTTCTGATTATCATTTTACATAATTCTCCCCAAAACCACTCTTTTATGGGTTGAATTGTTTCCCTCTTCCCAAAAGGTATGTTGAAGGGCTAACCTACAGCAACTTATTTGGAAATAAAGCCATTATAGATATAATTAGTTAAGATGAGATCACACTGGAGTAGCGTAGCGCTTTAATTCATTATGCCTAGAATGCCTATAAGAAAACACAGGATACTCAGGGAGAATACCGTATGATAGCAGAGACAGGGACAGGACTAATGTAGGTGAAGTCAAAGACCACTAAGGATCATCAACTACTACCAAAAGCAAGGAAGAGACAAAAGATTAACCTCTAAAGGGAGCATGGCCCTGACAGATGATTTCAGACTTAAAACCACCATAATTATGAGGTAAGAAATTACTGAGTTTTTTTAAGCCACCCCGTTTGTGGTACTTTCTTGAGCAACACTAGAAAACTAGCCAAAAAGTCTGGTCTTGAAAAGTCATAAAAGGTTCAAATATCAATTTTAACCTTATTGGTTTATCAGGAATATTAGACATGTGTTTTGATTCCTCCTTCATAGGAACACTTTCTTCATTTAGATGCAAGTACTCTACATTCTCCCTGTTTATTCCTGTCTTACTGGCTACTCCTTCTCAGACACCTTTTATGGTTTCTCCTCATCTCTTAGGATTTTACATATTGGAGTGTCTAGTGTTCTTTCTTTGGATCTCTTTTCTTGGCCATCTCTTTCAATTTCATGGTTTTAAATACTTTTTATAAGCAGATACGTATTAGATTTACCTCTCCAGCTAAGACTCCTGTTGTCTGCTCAACACTCCCTCTTAAATGTTTCAGGGGTATTTAAAAATGAAGATGTCTTAATTTTTCCTCTAAATTTCTCCCCCCTTCATTTCAGTTCATGGAAAACCTATTTTTTTCCAGTTATCCAGACCCAGAACTTGAATTTTCTTTGATTCCTTTCCTTTTTTTTTTTCTTCCCTCCATATCCAAGCCTTCAATATTCAGCTCTTTCTTTAAAATGTATCTAGTATCCTCTGGCAAGTTCTTATCATTACCTTGATAAATCAGTATCATGTTTGAGAGAACTATTGTAATAATCACTTAACCAATGTCCTTGGTTCTGTTCCTAGTCTTATTACTCATAGTCTATTGTTACTCACTAGTCTATTCTTATCACTGAATCCAGGGTGAGTATGTTGTTCAAACATGCCCTTCATTTGCTCAAAACTGTTCCATGATTTTGATTTTACTTAGGGTGAAAAACAAAGTATTGAAAATAGCCTGGAAGATCCTACAAAGTATTCTTTCTCCCATTCTATTATTCTTCTGATCGTATTTCTTCTTCCTCTCCCTCTGTTATACTCCCAAGTGACTCTTCTTTCTTCAAACATACCTCGAAAATTTTTGAGACTTTTGCATTGTTTTTTATTCAGCCAAAACCCTCTTTGCAGAATACCACATCTCACTCTTTCTTATCTTTGTGTCTTTCAAAGTGAACGTCTTCTCACTGGAACCCTTAATAACTGCCCTATGAAAAACTGAATACCTCCATTTCTGCATGACCTACTCTACTTTCTTGCTTTATTTTCTTTCATAAACTTTATTGCAATCTGAAAAAATATGCATTTAACTTTTAATATATTATATATCTTACCTCTCAAGAATACCATGAAATCAAGAATTATGTTCTTCTTAATTTACAATAATATAATCAGTACCTGGAAGAGTATCTGACATACAGGAAGCCACCCAATAAACACCTGTTAAATGAGTGAATGCATGTATCATCCTTTAGAAAAACAGTAAATAATCTGAATGGACCATTCCTCCATTCAACAAATATTTATTGAGTATGTACTGAATTTTTAAATATTCAGAATGTCTCTTGTTAAATAGGCACCCCAATTTATACTGTACTCCTTTAACACACTCCATTGAACATAAATTCTTTAGCAGCTTATGAAATTTTCAATTGAATCAACAAAGAACAGAGAAGTTCATTGAGGGTTTATATTATCAGACTTGAAAAAGAAAAGTTCCTTTAAAGAAGACCTGGGTTTTAAAAAAGAAAACATAGAACATACCCAAATAAATAAAAATGGCCAAAGCAAATGGACTAATAGAGAGTAGGATTATCTTCATGACGATAGGCAAATAAAATTGAAGAGTGCAGAAGATTGATTGTATAACCGCATTTCTCCAATGGTGATTTGGGTAGAGCTAGCTTCAGTATAGATCACCTCCTAACAACCAATGTGTTGAGGTGTAAAAACAACACAGTTTTAAAGACTCAAATACTATTACTTCTGAAATGTTTGAATCTCTCAGCAAAGGTGGACAACCCTGTCTTTAGTAGCACTAACTGTTTTTGCTGCCTCCAAACTCTTTAAATAGTTCAATGACAAAGCATTTCTCCAAGGTTAAAAAATATGATCCTTAACGAGACTTACAAGAATTCCTGATTTGGCTACTGCTTACTTTTCTGAACTCATCTCTCCAACTTTGCAATCTGTAAGCTCTTACTGAACAGTGGTTCCCTCAAATCTCTGTATTCATTTTTGTTTTGTTTTGTTTTTTATTTCTATTGTTGAATATTCTATTGTCCATCTGCCTGAAGTGTTCTCCTCTTTTGATCTTACTGGCCCCTTTGCTTGTCCTACGCCCTGAACTTGAAACGTATTTTACCATCTTCTCTTCTTTATGCACTCTTTCTTTCTAAGAGCCAGCTAGTATTTTTATCTTCATTTCTGGTAACATTAACCAATTGTAATGACTCTTTTCATTATGACACTACAGAACTTTTTTCAAATTTTTATTACAATATTCAGTAATAATGTATTGTGATTATCTTCAAAGATGCTTCTTCCACTACTTCTACTTCTCAGCAACATGGAGTACATCTTTTGCATCCGTAATACATTGTATATAGTCTGTGGCACATAGAAGGTGCTCAGTATAATTTGTTGCTTAAATAAACAAATCTGAGAACATCTTCAAATATACAAAAATTGTTTAGTATGTGTCAATAGTTGGAGTACTCAACCTTAGTGAAATAAAATGAGTTAAAAACCACAGCTATCAAATATTCATAATTAAACCTCAGCCATCTGACAGTTTATAATTTATTTAGTGCTAACTTTTCCTTATAGTGAATACTAGTTCATATGTAATAAGAGTTGTGGGAATAAAAATTATGTATATTTACATTCTTGGTGTATCTAATCATCACTAGAAAGGAATGGTCGTCCTTGACTAGGTTGTAAATTCTATAAATATAGAAAGTGTTTGGTGCTGATAAAATCCCTTTTTTCTGTTGGATACCTTTTGCCATGATCCCCAAAATTCTAATCATCAAAGCTCTTTGCCTTCTGGCTTCTGGATATCATTCAGAATGTTTTCATGGAAGACTAGAAGGCAGAGAAGTTAAGAAAACATACCATTCCTAACTGCTTTTCTGTGGCATCTTTATCTCCTTCCTGACTCAGGAACCCACCAGACAGACCTCTCTTTTACATACAGCACCAGATCCTGTCTGGAAGCATCACAATAAATAAACAAACAAACAAATAAATTTATATTTATATTTATATCACATACAATAAAGGAAGGGGCAGTGTCAGATAGAGTCAGTGTCTGCTATAGTTAGTTATTATACCTCTATCTCATAGGACTAGCCTGGTATCTTTTAATGATTATTATTTTTTTTAATAAATGAGGAGGAAAAGTAGAGAAACATGAGCTATTCATGGAATACAAAATTTTTAAGAAAACTGGATAATGGGGTAAAAGTAGAGGGAATGGTAGGTATCTAAATTGGATCAAGAAGCAAGTTTAAATTAGAACGATTTGTGTGTGTAATTTTATCTGAAAAATAGTGGGAATTATTAATGTGTGATCTGGGGGAATAAGTGAATTCTAATTTGCATTTCAGCAAGATCAATGATAATGGTTTAATTACTTACTGTTGAGAATGTCATTAGAACACAGGGTTTATCAGTTGGATCAAAATAATGTTCCACCTGGCTCTCAACTTCAATCATAAAGGAGAAGTAAGTTGCTCTTTACTTTTATTTGCTGTTTATTATTTAATCTATTATTCAGGTTATGCTATCTTGTTGGCTTTCTTTTTGTTTTTGTTTTTGTCACTGTAATTGTCACATCAAACTGATGCCCTCAGAATATAATCTGAAATGATTACCCAAGTCTTCTCCCTGAGTTATATAAAGTAATACTGGGCCATATATTTTATGTATGTGCTTTGAATTATTGTTTTCGAAAGAATATACCATCTTTCAATTTTATAGTTTCGTTGTTCACACAGGGATTAGAACATAGAAATAAAAAATGAAAATGTTAATTTCCTAAGCAACTTTTGCCTTAGGATTGAGAACCAGTAACATGACCTGTGTGTCTCCTGACTTAGAGAACTGAAAAGATTTGTAGAACATTTAGCCAAAAAAGGGAGAAACATTATTTCACATCCTACCATACACCCATTAAATCAAGGCATCAAAAAGATAGTCAAGGGTTAGTCTAATGATACTTTTTAAAATAACTGATAGTTGCTATGTTAATAAAAAGGCAAACAAGGCCAGCTACATAATTTGTGGGACTCTCTGCAAAATGAAACCATGACACTCTTTGTTCAAATATCAGAAAAAAATTTTTTCCTTTCTTACATTGTTGTTGAATCTACTTGTAATACTCATACCTGCCATTTGATGTTGTACTCCTTGGGCACTGGACCATTCATCTGGGGAGGGCAGACCCACCTCAGCACCTGGCTGGCCTTGTGACTCCATACTTGGGGCAAGGACATCTTGACCCAAGTCTCCCTTAGACTGTGCCTTGGGTCCTTCTGGGCAATGGGCTGTGGTGCTCACTAGGTATGAGTGGAGGGTAAGCAGCTAAGAACTTGTCCTAGGAGGCAAACTAGTGGTGAGAGGCAGGACCAAAGAGAATTTGAAGCTCCAGACCTTTAGCACATACTCCATTACTCTGTCAGACTTCACTTAAAAAACACTATATTCTAGAAAAAATTTAAGAACTTCAATATAGTACTGCAGGGCATTAAACCAAACACAAGGCCTTGTTTAGAGTTTGAAGTCCTGTGCACTTCTACTGGCCACTCCCCCATGAAGCCAGCCTTGATGGTAAGCCTTGGCTTATGACTTCAACTAACCAGTCTTTCCGTATAATCTAGTCTTGCCTAAGATTATTATCAATGTATGCAGACCCCTAATTATACATATTTTGACTTAAATTGATTCGTATTTATACATTTGACAAAATATGTCTATTTTTTTCAATAAATGGACTTCATTGCTTTAATTTGTTGTAATTTTGAGCTTTGACTGCCTATGCAAAGATAATTTCCACTGGTATTTCAATGGATTTGCCTCCAGAGCTCCAAATCAATTTGTACAATAAATTGGGAAAATGTACTTATTTCCATCACATCCTCCCCAACATCTTTAAGCTCCCTAGAGTACCCAAGGCTTCCATTAGTAGAAAGTTGTTCAGTCTTTACGTTCATGAATTACCATGTTCCCAAACTGCTCCTTTCTCTTCTATATACTCCATAGAAAAAATAAAATAAATCTCTAGTTAGGTTCCTACTTACTGCCAGCAAACTCATTAAATACAATTTACATTATGGTTGTACTTTAATCATTCATTTGTGAGGGCACTAAGAGAAGCTCAGAATCTTGCAAATTTTAACAGTGGTGACTCTAAGATTCCTGCAGTATAAATTATGCCTCTGACAGATGAACACTGGTAATAATGCTCTACAAATATTGTTGGGGAAAGGAGAATCTGACTGTATGTTCCCAAAGGCACACAATTGCACCATAAAGAAGCAATGGAGTTCACTGGCTGGATTTACGTCCTAAATCTGACTCTTTCACTAAATTGGCATGTATGTGACCTCCTATACTTTTTTTTTCCTCTTTATTAAAATGTGCTGCTCATTTTGAAGATTTTTTCAAAGTTACCTTCTGGTGAGAACACAATAGTCCTTCTTTGTCTCTGCAGGAGCAAGAGGCATCTGAATTTAGAGAATTGCATTGTGTGTGAAAAGGGAATCTCTTTATTCTTACTGAACATTTCTGTATTCCAAGTGTCTTTGTGGGGGGTGAGGGGCATTGGAGATTCTCACATCAGTTAATTCTCTGACACCTGCTGTGTCCTACGGTGTACCTCAATTCTGACACTAAGTGCCTAGAGTTAATGTAGACCTCACAGCTTAAGGACTCAGTCTTACAAGTCTGGTCCTAACTTCAGATGCCAATTGCCAATGGTGGGTTGCCAGGTTAACCACAACTTCTGTCCAACATAGTTACAAATACAGTACAATTCTCTTCTCAGTTTTGAACATTTGTTAGAACCGCTCACAAAACTCAGGAAAACAGTTTACTTACTAGATTACAAAGATTATACCTCAAGAACAGTTGGAGGCAAGAGATGTATAGGGCATATGGAGAAAGGAGAGCAGAGATGTCCACTCCCTCCTCAAATGCTCTACCTCTGAGCACCTCCACGTGTTCATCAAGTAGGAAGCTCTCCAAATATTGCCATAATTTTGGGATTTTTGTGAAAGTTTCATTACACAGGCATGACGTATTAAATCATTGTCCACTGGTGATTACCATCTATCCTCTCCTCTCCCAGAGATCAGGATTTGGGGCTGAAAATTTCAACCCTCTGGTCACCTAGATGGTTCTCCTAGCAACCAGCCTCCATCCTGAGGCTATCCAGAAGCCCTCAGCTACCAGTAATCTCATAATATACAAAAAGACACTTAATACTTCTGGAGATTCCAAGTGTTTTAGGAGTTGTATGTCAGGAAAGGGAAATAGGAGCCATATTATGATATCTTAGCACCAAGATCATAGGTAGTGGTTGCATACGAGAAAGACAAACAGGAGTGAGAAGTGTTTCTGTAGCTGAGACTGTGATGTTTGGTGTGAAGTTATTGTAGGTTCTTAGGCTGGAGTTCATGTTAGGCTTGAAGTGTGCCCCAGTTTCTGAGCTAAGTTCTCTGTGTGTGTCCAATATAACACAATTCCATCCAATTAGCAGGAAAATCTGTAAGCCAAATATGATTAAAAATACTAATATCTTCTAGGACACCTAGAGGCCAAAGAAGGGACTTTAACTGTAAATGTCATTTAGTGCCTGAAAATATAGCCTGAATCATGGGAATTAATTTTATTGTAGGGTAATAAATTGTTAGTCTTATATTTTTATGGAAACAAATCCAATTTTAAGGTTAATTTTGAAACAAATAAATATGCAATTGGTACATTATGCGGTTAGAGTGGGAGTACTTAGATTCCAAAATCCTCTTGCCATGGCGTCAGAGTTTGTGGGATCACTGACCCTTTGAGATCCAATTTTGTAAAGTTTCTCTGATTTCTGGCAGAAGGGTATTAGGACATGTTTCCATTTGATAAAATTGCCAAATAGACACACCTTATCTTAAGGAATTTTTCCAATTACCCTTTAATCATTTTTTTTCTCCCAACACATTGAAAAAAATTTCACTTTCTGATATTCTCTTAATTTGTGAGTAAAGAAGATAGATATTTCGGATGTACCAATTTTAATAGTTCAATGTGTTTTCAAATCTTAGAGTGAGTTATTGTCATACTTTAGGAATATTATGTTGTTTTCCAGAAATAATTCATTATTTTGAAAGGCCTACACTAGCTCCAATCTATGTGCAAATATATTCCTTAAATCTGCCCTGGGATCATATTATATGAACCCTCCATCTATGTAAGGACTTAGGTTAGTAAAAACAAAGTGAATTCAAGTTTTGATGGTATATGCAGGACATGCACTTTTAGAACTTTTAATATAATGTACACACTCATGTCATTGTTATGACCACCCCTCAGAAGATGAGTTAATTTCCTAGATTTTTCTAGCATAATAAAGCATTAGCTCATTAATCAGATCTATTTTTTTAATCAACATAGAAGATCTTCAGAAAGAGATAGCCATCAAATTTAAGACCATGAACACTGGTTGAAAGATATGCTATTTATTTACTTTTAAGTTTGATTAAATCAGAAGCCTTCTTTCATAATACCTTTTTTTAAAATTATTAACAGAAATTCCCCCTCTTCTGTCCAACATAGGAATGCCAAAAATACAGAATGTGATCATTACTTAGAAGGATAATTTAATTATCATTGTTTTGATGGTCTGGGTATAGAATGCTATATTCAGGTTCCTAGTGCATTTCATGAAGTGGGCTGATGACATATAGTTCAATGGTTATGCTTTTTCATTAAATAACATGCAATGTAGAGTAGCACTAAATGGCATTTAAAATGTAGCCAGGAAACTGCTTTTCCCCTTTATTTTTTTCTTTATACACTTTTTATTTGCTAGATTTCAAAACATTAAAAAATCCTTAAATTGCACAAAACAAATAAAATATGGTTTGAAAGAAATGTTAAAACTATGTATTTCCTTGAACTTCTTGTTTTAAAGGACTGTACCGTTATTTTTAGCATCATCCCAGGACTATCAATTAATAAAGGCCCCTCTCATGGACTGAAGCCACTATGCAATTATTAAGAACACTTAAACTTGGGACGTGACTTAGTAATTAAGCAGCTGCCTTCGACTCAGGTCATGTTCCCAGAGTCTTAGGATTGAGCCTGAAAATATAGCCTGAATCATGGGAATTAATTTTATTGTAGGGTAATAAAATTACCGGGCTCCCTGCTCCACTGGAAGCCTGCTTCTCCCTGTCTCACTCCCCCGCTTGTGTTCCCTCTCTAGCTGCGTTTCTCTCTGTAAAATAAATAAAATCTTAAAAAAAAAAAATAGAACAATTAAATTTAACTCTATCCTTCAAAGAACCATATGAATTCCCATTATGCCTTCTTGATTAAAAAAAAGGCCAAAGAATATTTGGACAGAAACAACAATTGCCAATATGAAAACACAGAATCGATTATCTAGGAAACATGAGTGCCCTACGTTTCTATGTTTGTACATGCTTGTACACACATGTTTCTACATAGACACATGTACTATACACAGTGATATGTAAAGAGTGGGCATTTTGGCTATCAGGAAAAAAAAAACAAGGATTGTGTCAATGAATGTGATTATTTCAAATGTCATCATTTTCTCTCAGATGTGTTGAATTCTATCTTTGATACAGAATCAAATGTGCTAAATTGTATCACAGGGTGACTTTTGCTGGGGATAATGAATTAAAAGAAAAAAAATGTCATTTAATAAAATAAACCAGATACAAAATCTTGCCTTGTATTTACAGATAAATTTTAATGGAATATTTCATGGTCTAACACAAATATCAGACCCAATGACACTAATTCTTGTACAGCCTTTGGCTTACCCTGTATAACAAAATCTGTTATTTAAAGTAGACTATAAAATACCTTATGGTAAGTGAACTTCCAAAGACACAAAGAAAATCTCCCATAAATTTAAAAGCTTATCTCAAAATCTTATTGGCATAAGCTTAGGATGGATATATTATTAATTGTATTATCTTAGGTAGTTGAAATATATAATACGGTTAGAGTGTGAACATTAAAAAAAATAAGTTTAGGTATTTTTGCTTCTGTTCCTAGTCAACATTAGTAAACACACATAAGTGAATGTAAAATTACCTTTACAGAGTTTTGAAATTTTGGCAATCTCAAGCAAATTTCCCTAAGTCAGCAACATTTGTTTTTTTTTTTACCCTTAGTCAGCATATTACAAGGTTCATAATTTCCAAGGAGTAACGATTAAATGTTGTACAAATGAGATAACATTTTACTACCATTTAATTTTTAAAACTTCCACTTAGAAATTTACAAGGAAAATAGGCATCACTGAGAAAATCTAAAATGAAGGGGTAATGTAGTCAGTTGAAAAAAATACGCAAAATACTGTGTTTGGTATAAAGGAATGTGTTTTGTGACATCTTTATAACTTGTCAGTGGGAAGAAAGAAAGTTCCATCTATCATTGTCTGCTTTTAGACCTAAGAAAATGAACTAAATGAATAGACAATTCAGTAATGTCCAACAGATAACTAAAATTCAAATTTTATTTTTCCATATGTATCAGACAATTTTTTTTTCTGACAAGACTTTACTGAAAGATGAAGTGCAAATGGGAACCCTGTAAGAATGTTTATAAGAGTTGTACATGACATATTTTAAGCGCCACTAAGTACACATTGAATACTTTGTAAGTATATAGGCATAGCAACATGCAAGTGTCATGTACCTAATATTACAATATGCATTTTGTTTTTTGAAAATGTTTATGATAACAGTAGATTCAATAATTGTGGTTCTCTATCTTCTGTGCAATTTGCTTTATGTTGGCGAATCTTCTTTACAGCACAGAATTTATTTTTATGTTGTCATAAGTATACCCTTCCAAAAGTTATGAATTTCATATCATAGAACATTTTATTTTTGAAGCTACATCACTGGGAACACCTGCATTTCTGGGTACCATTTTAAGAGATAAGTCTTTAAATTTTTTTTTTTTAACATGGCAGACTTGTTCCAATGTTGATTATGTTGAAATATTTATGATTAAAATGGAGCTTTCTTGAGGGAATACTTTTTGGTTGAGTGAAAAGCTAAACAACCAATTCACAAATACTGATGTGAACTGAATATGAAGAAAATAGGTCAGTAATCCCAAACGCGTGGGTTACTCCTAAACTGCATCATTGAATCTACACAAACTACAGCAGGTACAGTTAAATAAATGTGTAATGAGATTAAGATTTTATACACTTATAAGGAGAAAGAGTCCTAGTTTTGAAAAACCTCTAAATTATTCTTCTATTTATGAGAATCATTCAATACATTAGAAACACAGAGAAAAGCAAAAAGGATAGAGAGATAACAATTCAGTTTACATTTCATATTTTTTTGTTTAACCAACTGGTGACCACTGCTTTCAACGATCATACATTTTATTGCATATAACTTTCACTATCAGCAAATATAAAGAGAAAACTGTCTACTAGTATCATGTACAAGGAAAAGCATTTGAAGAAAGAAAACATTTGAGGTTTGACAGTACTGTGTATAATAGAAGTGTAATGTGGCATTCAAAAGTCCGTGTGGGATTCACTGCTGTTCTGACCCTGGATGTGGGAAAAGTGCTTAAGTGCTGAGCCCTGGTAGGTTTTTCTTTTGCCCCTGCAATCTTCAAATATCTTTTAACTTTTCTTCTTTTGAAATATACAGTATGTTTTATAGGGGAAAATAGTGTTTCTTCTTTACATCTTTTTCACATGTGGGCCCATTCTCTCCAAAATAACCATACATTTCTTGTCACTAACATATATATATCTAACATATATATATATACATACACGTGTGTGTGTGTGTGTGTATGTATGGAAAAGATGGTAAAAAGATTCGACCAAATATTATTTGTAACATTAACCACATAACATAGAAACGTATTACGTTAAGCATATTTTATAGATTTAACATAATTTGAAATAGTTTCTTGCATTGATTTTCTTTCTACAGAAAAACTGCTTTTAAAATGTAATTTCCTTTTAGAATAATTAAATTACATCATTTGAAAAGTTCATATTATGTCTAAGCAGACATAATAAAATGGGCATTTGTGGCAATACTTCGCATTCATTATTCAGGTATTATTTGTTAATAAGGAGGCAATTTTAAATACTTAAATTTTTGTCTTACACAGATGACAGTTCTTGGGAAAATAAATCATATATATAATTTTTACTTAAAAGCACAACATTGATTTATAAGAAACTGTTGCATTTTAAATATTACATGAAATGTAAGATTGGATTCCAAAGTGTTGCCATTTAAATTATTTTTTAAAAATCCACACACATATTACATTGAAATACTAAGTAGGCATGAGAAGAACTATCCTTATAAAGTTAGCATATTTTGCCTATAGGAAAAGTTAATGATAGGAAAGGAAAAACAAATGCAGATCCATACACCATTGAATACACTAAAAGAAATTGGCTTTTGAGATTTCCCAGGGGCTAGGGAGAGGACTGTATGTTAGTCCCAAACAGTGCTTCCTGGGATATCCTGTAAATAATTATTTCTTCTATATCATAGCCCATGTTAAAAGTGAGAGGTAGAAGGATTATTGTAAGTATGCATGGCAGAGAACTTACCAGCTATATCCAATAACTATTGCATTCAATATTAATAATCTCAATACATAAAAATGCTGATGAGTTTAGAACCCATTCTTGTATGTTGTCCCCTTTAGCTCTCTTTATAATTTTGCTACTTTCTTTCAATCCATTGCCTTTGGAAGGGTATAAGTGCAAAGGGCATATATGGGACAGAAAAGGGAGAGATACGAGAAAAAATATAAACAGAAGAAAGGTCTAAAGAAATTCCCATTAAGATATAGTGACTTTAATTATTAATTAACAGTAACCTATGTTCTTTGACTGAATAAATGTGTACTTATAATAAAGTACCATAATCCATTAAAATATACCCACATTTCAAAAAACGTTTAAGAAGTCCAAACTCAATTAGCTATCAAGAAAAGTTTAAAACTCAGATTATTTCTTTTTTTCCAGTAGTGCTAAAAACTAGGGCAAATAATTTTATTGTGTCACATCAATGATTAAATAGGAAAAACTGAAAGTGTTTGTTGTTGAATCAATTATATTTTTAATTAATGTTTTATTGTGTGGGAGGTGAAGATTAGCAACCTCTTGGGTCATGTTAAAGAATTCCTTAAAATCCCTTTGCATTAGTATCCAGCAATAGAATTGCAGATATTGCACTGAGTATATTCTATATTGCCAGTGTATATTTCAAAACAATTTCTATTATCTACACTAAGATTTCCTCTTTCCCAATATTCAAAATGCATATTATAATTACATGGGTTTCCAACATCCATACACAGCAAGTACAAGATACTTACATGTACGTACACTGTAGTTACCTATATTTTGCATAGTTTTTAGTGTGTACTTTGTGCCACTTAATAAAAAGCATTACTCAGTAATTCTTATTAGGTGTTTCATTTGTTTCAGCTGTGGTTGCAGTTCTTTTTGTTTGTTTTGTTTTGTATATTTATCACAGATTACCATTTGCAAAGGGAGATTATATTGGGCGTTTTCCGATGGGGAAGTTGCAGTAAGATATGAGGTTTTGCATTTTCTCCACAATTAAAAAGCATAACATGAATTTCATATTTATCATTCAAAAAATTATCCTTATGTCCAAAGGAAAACAAAATATATTTTAAATGTTCCCCTTGGTAACACTTTGCAATAAGTGGCACTAAATTACACGTTAACTGGTATGTTACATGGAAGAACCATCACGGTCAAACAGCTGCTGTACATGTGCCTATATGGAATCTCAATGCTGTTACAGTCATGAGTACATAATTACAAGTGAGCCTGTCCTTTTTATTGAGATATTTATATTTTTACAAAGAAATAAAAATAAATGAGGTGTTAGCTTCTTTGCCATATTTAGGAAAGTTAGTTTTCTTTCTCTATTTTAATTGTTGGGTTTCAATGCAATATTAAGCATCTTGAATCAATATGAGATCATCCAGTTTCTAGATTAAACTCCAATATCAGGTTCCTTAAACTGCTTCTTGGATTCTCTGGTAAAAGAAAACAAGTTGAAATCTCTCTCTCTCTCTCTCTTTCTCTCTTGCACATACTCTCTCTCTCTCTCTCTCACACACACACACACACACACACACACACACACATACGCAGACATCAGTACTCTGCTCATGTCCTCTATCTTTGCTCTTGACTCACAAACTTTCCTTTTTCTTCTTAATTTTAATAATCACCCTGTCTAGGACACTCAAAAATGGGAAAAAAAGAATGCTGTTTACACTTTTTTGATGAAGGACAATCAATTTACACTGTAAACAGTACACTGGCAGAGAATAGCTACTTTGTGTAAATAATGTTCCATATTCTACTATGGGTACATGTGTGTTCACACTCCTTCCATTCAGTTCCATACCTACTGTGCTCAATAAGCAGAGACAGAATTTGGCTCTGTGCATGCACACGTGCACGTTTCAGACATTGCAATTGACATAGTTCCATTTCAAAATGTTACTTTGTATTTTTTCCTGATTTTCATTGAAATGTGCAGAATTTTTATGATTTACTCCCTTGTTTGGTAGAAAGAAAATAAATTTTAAAGAGAGGTAAATATACAGTTCTATTGCTATATTTTTCAGGAACTAAAAATGATGCCTAATTCAATTCTAACTATTTTAACTGGCTAAACATTTCATTAGAGCCCACAAATCATAATACATTGATTTCTTTTAAAGAGTTCTACTGACATTTTATATTACTCGAGAGGGTTAAACGTCAAAAAATTTGAAATACAACCAATTTTTGGTTTCTAATTTTACAGTGCTATAAATAATGATTGAGTTATTTAGGCAACAATTTAGCAGTTGGAGCAAGTAGAATATAGACAAAATGAAGAGGGATGTAAATACAGCATCAATGAAGAGTAGCAATTTTGTAAGTGCATCCTGAAATTAAGCTTTAAATAGTAATTGATGATGCAGTTTATACAACTTACTTCTGTAATAAGAACCTTTCCATTTTGTATTAACAGGATGGATTTTGTTTTGTGGAATCTTTCTAAAGATTATGCATTGAAGGATATGAACAGTTTATAAACCTATTCTAGTTTCAATGTGTCTAGTAGCACCTACCTGATTCTCTCAAACTACCATACTATATTAACATATTATTGCATTTTTCCACAGATGGTATGGAGTGAACTGTAAAAACAAGCATGCAATCACATCAATGCAGACTTATTTCCTTAAAATGTCATACTGTATATGATTTATTATGTTAACACTCAACCACATCATATTATTTATGTTCTGTATATTCTGAAAAAGTGCTGCTTGACTGACATCGTCCTTTTTCATTTGTAAGAAATCAACAAGATAAATGCTTCAACAATAAAAAAAAACAATTTAAAAATTCTACCGTCTTTAAAAGTTTATACTTTTCTGATAAATAATCTAAAATACAGCACCCTTGTCTTCCATTTGATATTAATACATGATGTCATACCCAACCATTCTCATTTCCCAAAAATAAATTCCAAGATATTATTCTTAAAACCATAGGCCATCATGCTTTCAGACATTACAAGTATAGCTACCATATTGTCATATTTGTTTTCTTCTTAAAGGTGCAATGCTTGTGAATGGGAAAATATTTTTTTCTAACTGGATTTTTAATTTCTAGCATATAATAAATTTAATGAGAACTAATCTAGCAGTATTGTATTTCACTAGAAGAAATAACATGATTTTAGATTGACTCTGTATCATATTTAAGAATACAGCATTTCTTAATGGTTAAATACATCAAAATTTCAGAAATAATCCAGAGAAAGAGACTTTCACCTTGGAGTTAAAAGCATGGCAGAAATTCTCCATCACTAACTTTTTCATAAGTTTGTACCTCACAAAATGCATAGACAGGAATTTAATATAAAGAATTAGTTCATTTATACAGAAAACATATCTTAAACACTTCTTTTTGGCAAACCAACATAGGTAAGCAGCTCTGGAACTGCCAAATTAAAATTTGTAAATTTTTAGTAAACTAAAAGTTTACTTTTAGGTTATTATTCAACTGTGGTTGTAATTTAAAACCTGAGGCTGTGCACTGGTTGTTAGCTTAAAATTACCTTTCCTTATAACATTGTGCTTCCATTGTATAACAAATAAAAATTAACAAGAACTAGAAAAATTTGTTGTTGAACAGTGCTAGGACATACAGACAAAAATACTAATACATGTTATCTACTTATAATATTGGTTTAAGTAATATCTAAAGGGATATAATGGACATTAGAAAATGCTTACTTATGACTGAATTACCTACAGCCAAAAAAGTTAAATATGTATCAAATAATGTTTAATTGGATTTATTATATGCACTATATACAGATACTAAATGTCTCAAAATTGTGCCCTATGGATACTTCAATTTTGTTTAGGCAGGTGAGTCTTTATGGAGCAAGTGAATTGTAGAATCAAATTAGAGAAATGAATGAAATATTTGTGATTCCTGAAGCAGTAAAGTGTTTGTAAAAATTTATTGGTAAATGAAGCTAAAATAACCTAATGGTGGGAACTATATAATTATATAAGATGTCATGTCATGATTGCAATGCATACACACAGGGCTCCTGTATCAAATACTATATTTTTAAAGAGCAAATTGATACAGCCTCACCAGTATAATCTCAAACATTCTGGAATCTACTCTACAATATTTTCAGTTTTTTCTGAAAAGTTTGTGTTTTCTAGGGCATATATTTCCAAACATGTCTTTGAAGGAAGACATGTAGAAAACATTGTTTGTAAACCTCTAATTTCTGATTAAACTTAAATACCTCAGGTCTTTTACCTAATCCTGTTCCTTATGAAAGCTGTCCGGTGGTAAACTGACAAAATTTATGATTTAAAGGGGAAAAAATGAGGGCAAAAAAACTTTGCATACTTTTTTTCAATGTATAAAAACAATTCAATACCATGATCGAAGGAGATGATTAACATTGTTAAGGCTGTATATTCAAGCACTGTATGTTAAAAGAGTAATGGTGTGGAATTTAGGCAGTAAGAAATGTCCTGCATTATGGATGGTACAGTAATTAAAGAATGATGCTTTCGACAGCTGATTGTTGGTATATACTGGCTACTGATAGCAGTACGGTATGGAAGTTAATAAAGGTAGCAGAAGATGGTAGAAATGAATTCTGAAAGATGATAGCCAGTTTTCTCCAGCAGCCAGCCTGGTAAGGAAAACTTATAATCTTGGCCCGCATTTTAAATGAAATACTCTTTTTTCTCTTCAGCGTTGACTTGGCTGCCTTCAGCATTGATAATGGCTGTGTCAGCATCTGGTGCATCTTCAGCCCCTTTAGCTTCATTTGTTAAGTATGTTCCTGTGGGTATTGTAAGAAAAAAAAAAAATATATGTCAGTTATTTGGGACTGGTAAAATAGCCAGCATTAAAGCTACATTCATTTAGGAAGGAGTTTGTGCCAGATTTCTTATACTGAGATATAATGAACCACACAATTCACTCATCTACTGTTGTACACTCTCTTTCAGTTTTCAGGTGTATGTTAGAGATGAAGCTGTGGCCAGGTTAACTAGAGGCAACTGCCTAACTGGTGTGGGTTAGATGAGCAGTTTGATTTATTCAATGATGGATACAAACCATGTGCTCTGTACAGCTATAGCAATCAGGTTCCTTTGTTAAGTTGTCAATAATGATAATATCAAACATGGCATACTTCATTTTAAAAACTCCACTTAAAAGTAGATTATGTCAATAGTTTGCTACTTAGCCCATTGGAAAAAAAATTACATATTTTCTTTGCTAATATGGGCATATGTGGGTCTATAAACCTACAAACAAAAAATGTTGACCGTATGTTTAACATTATAGTTGAATGTCAATCCAAGAGATAAATTACAAACTTGCTTTTTTCTTTTTTCTTTTTTTTCTGAGCCAGTGACTCACTCTGTGACCTTTGGTCATTGGCTAGACATTATTTTGCTAAACCAAACCAACTTTCATTAAGTAAAATAATCAGATTTATGTAATTTCATATTTAGATCTCTTTCTGTCGTATATATATGTATATATATATATATATATTCACTTAATATTCATGATTAAGCTAGTCTTTAGAATATTTTTTGTCAAACTTAAGAATACTTTATTAAATATTACCTACCTTTATGTCTTGCCAGATATCGACCAAGCAGAAATATAGAACACAGTGTGACAAATACAACTACAGCCACTATTCCTCCTATAAGAGCATGATCAGGGCCAGTCTGGCCAGCCAGAGCATTGGGATCTAGAAAGGAGAATAAAATATACACAAATGATGTGTTATTTAAGCATAAATATATAACTGCATTAGAATGAGTTCTTTTGAAAATTAGCACATTTCTATTGAAATAAAATTTCATTAATGTGTATTAAACCAACCATCTAGTCAACAAATATTCATTTGTACAACATACATGGGGCTATAACATTTGCCACATTAATCACAGTTGTCATTGACTTTACATTTTTAGACTGGCAAACAAATACTCATATATAAACTTTTGTTCTTTTTTGTTTTTTGTTTTTTGTTTTGAATGGGAGAAAGAGCACATGAGGGCAGGGGAGGAGCAGAGGCAAAGGGAGAGAGAATATTAAGTAGACTTCCCACTCAACATGGGGCCTAAGGCAGCATTCAATCTCAGGACCCTGAACTGAGATCATGATCTGAGCTGAAATCAAAAGTCCCACACTTAGCCAGTCAAGCCACCCAGGTGCCAAGTCAAATAAACATATATAATTTTGTATGGCTTTATGCCTTTCTTCCTCTTCTCCTTCTAAATATATGTGTGACTGTGTGTGTGTAAATACGTGTATATTTTTTAGTGTGATGAACACAGCTGTATCATTTAAAAAATAAAATTATGTCAAGGAAAATGCTGGGACCAAAATGATGACTTGGACTTTATTATCATGTCAATCTTATTTAAAGCTAGAACAGTTGATGAACTCCCTAAGGGAGTAAGTCTAGATAGAGAGGAGAAGAAGTCTGAAAACTGAACTGAGGAACTCCCATATCTAAATTCCTGGAAGATAAAGTGCTTCCAGCAGAGCTAACTGAGAAGGAGAGAACAGTGAGATAGGAAAATATCCTGCAGAGTATGTTGTGGTTGATCAAAGGAAAGAACATATTTCAAGGGGAGGAGGTTGTTGCAAATTGGGTTAAATGTGATTGACAGAAGGAGGAAAATGATTACTTGGTGTAGAGGATTAAGTGCCTATTTGACTTGTAGTTTTAGAGAAAGTAGCTAGAGAGATACAGATTAATAATATACTTTCACATTTGGCCTCTAGTAAAAAAGAAAGAGATGAACCCAGCAAAGGATAGCCAGTTTTCAAACAGAATTGAAAAGATCAAAAGAAAACTAGACAACTGGGAACTCAGAAAGTTTAGAAAAATCAACTACTTACAGAAGTCACACAATAAGTGATAAAACTGAGTGAACTTTGAACAAAACCGACTAAGGCTCAGCCCTACCGCAAAGATTGGGCTGAGTATACTGCCTCCCAAGCCCATGTTGACAATATCCTTATAGTAACTACTGATATTCTAAAGAGATTTAGAGGATGGGGAAAGTAAAGACATAAATTAGGCCTGGCAATTATGGTTTCAAAAGATCTTTAAGAATGATAATTGGCACATGAATATGGCATATTAGGAGTCAAATGTATTTTTAATGAAATGATTATGAGAATGTAGTATATGTTTAGATAGACAAAAAAAAGTCTACTTAAAAGTTCAAACAACCTCAAGGGCCCCAATCTGTCAAGGGACGCGTGGGTGGCTCAGTTGGTTAAACGACTGCCTTCAGCTCAGGTCATGATCCCGGAGACCCGGGGTGGAGTTCCACATTGGGCTCCCTGCTCAGCAGGAAGCCTGCTTCTCCCTCTCTCACTCCCCCTGCTTCTGTTCCCTCTCTGGCTGTGTTTCTCTCTTTCAAATAAATAAAAATCTTAGAAAAAAAAAAGTTAATCTGTCATGGCAACTGTTGTTAATGTACTTTTCTATTATACGTTTCTTATCTTTTCCTTAATTTCTGACATTGGCTGTAAATCTAAAAATTATTAAAAAAAATAACAAAAAAAAGAAAAACAGGGAGAAAAATAAGCAAAAAATAAACCTGTTATGTCTCATAATTCCCCATTCTTATTCCTTGCTTAGATACTTCAGAATCAGTTTCAAATCCCACTTCTCGCTCAAGTCCTCAAATGCAGATAGTCATAAATCATTTCTATTTTGTTTACTGAGTTCTCTCAGAACTGAGCACTGTTTGGATAACTGAGAAATCACTCCTATTCATACATCTCTGTACCTATTTCATTTCCTGAACGTAAATTCTGAAACATGATATTGCTGAACCAGTTGGCATAAATATTATTTAAAGACATTTGACAAATATTGCCAAATTACATTGTATAAAGATTATATGAATTCATCCTGTACCAACTACATCATAGGATTCCCTCCAATACTAACATCAGATATTAGAATTTAAAAAATGCCAATCTAATATTGATAAGTGTTAAATATTTAGTATTTACAAGTTACCATAAACATGTCTAACTACTTTTGCCTATATGAATTCATTAATTTGAAATGGATGTTTATTCATTTTGACAATTTTTCTATTTAAATTTGGTTTCAACATCTCTTTCCATAGAAAGAGGAATACTTTTAGCAATTAATTTTTAGTTATTCTTCATTTATTGTCTTTTCAGTGATGGATAAGTATTATAATCTTATATACTCAAATCTATCAAACTATTGTATTATGATGTCTGACTTGTGGGTCATGATTTGAAATGCTTTTACCATTATGAGATTATACACATCTAGATTTATGTTGTTATCTAACATTTTTATTGTCATATTTTAATCCATCTAAAATATAACTTGGTCAATGGTTTGAGGCTAAAGCACAAAACAGAACTTTATGTGTCTCTCCCTCCCTGTCGTTCTTCCCTCCTTCTCTCCTAAAGAGTGAGTTGGGAGGGACAAAGGGAGAGGGAGAGAGAGACTTTTAAAGAGCTTCCATGCCCAGCGCAGGGCTCAATATGGGGCTCCAATTCACAACCCCAAAATCCTGACCTGAGCCAAAATCAAGAGTCCAACAGTTCACTGACTGAGCCACCAGGCATCCATGTACTTTATTTTCTAAAGCATTATGTCTAGTACTTGTCAAGATTATATTTATCATTTTTATTTCATGACTATGAAACCTACTCAGTTTTCCTATTAGTTTAAATAGTGTTTAAGTTGCTCTATTAGGGTTTTCTTTCTATTATTGATACCAATATTGATGATAATATCTCTTGATTCTGATGATCTCAGAATTGCAGCAATGCCCAAAGGGACAAGCCAGAACCCTTCTTTTAACCATGGTCAATCTCTTTACTCATCTTAATATCTAGAGTTACTTTTACTGTTCCTATTTATGTAAAATTTGATAGAAAAAACACATATTTTCCTAAGAAAATTTCATGATCACACATTTTTAAATCTTGAATATTTAAGTATTATCTTATATAGTATTTTAGTATAACTAATATATTCAACTGGCTGAAGAATCCTTGGTCTTTATTAATAATTCAGAACAATTTGTCAGTGTTTTGACTATTTGTTTTCCCTCCCCCCACCAAGATAAATCTAAAATCATTTAGATTTTTTTTTTATCATTTTTAAGTGACCAGCTCTCTCTAAATGATTGCAATCAAAATTATTTGTTTTTTTCCTCCATTATATTTTGACATTTTACCTAGATACATTTTTAAATTTGCCTTAGTCAAAATGTTTTTTCATTTGCAAACCTACTTTTGCAAATTAAAATCAGATTAGTTTGTTTTGAGATTATGAACGCTTTTTTTAAACTCTATTTTTGATTAACAATTATTCTTTTTTTCTATTTTCTCCCTGAGGAAATCTACTTATCCTCTGGTAAAAGCTCCATATTTTATGTTGCATATGTCATTCCCCCTTTACTATTTTTATGATCATTTACTATTTTACATTTTGTTTTAGTTATATTTCCCAAGTTTATCTTCTGTTTATTTGATTTCACTTTTGATAATAGCTTGTCCTTATTTCTTCCAAAAGAATTTTGTTATTGATTGTGGCTTAGGTTTAGTCACACTCTCTATTTAATCCTGTTGTGTACTTACTAGTCAATGTTTTAAGGAGTTACATACTATTGACAAAAATAAGTGGTAGTTTTATAGTATTCTCTTTATTTTAGTATAACAGTTCCATTTAAATAGCTGGGAAAATGCTTTTTCTTGTTGAGCATACATTATTTTTCTTCTTTTATTGAAAGTATTTTTCATTAGATACAAATTAATTTTTTATTCTGTTTACCATACTTGCATTTTCTGTATTATTAATGTTGAAATGTTTTGAAGAAGGATCTCTGTTCTGATGCTGGTATTTATTCCTGCTCAGATTTAATATTGCAAATCTATCCACCTACAGAAACTATCTTTGAAATGAGATATGTATCATATGACATTTGTATATAGCGGGTAGACTAAATAGAGAGTCTTGGGATATAGATCACTATTGGCAAGAGATTTCACTGATTTATTTCATGTATTTTGCCTATAATCTTCATTCTCACAGTAGAATTTCAGATATGTGGACCATTCCCCCATTTTTCTGTACATTAAAACAATCTTTTAGAGTTTGTTTAAATAAATTTAAATTGATCGTGTTCTTCATTTCATATATTTTCACTGGGTCTCAGGTAAATTTATAGGTATATTAATAAGACTTTCCAAGAAAGTAATACAAAGACATATATTTATTTGACTCTATTCATTAACATTCTACATATACTCTTATAATCTATGAAGTAAACACTTCAACTTTTAGCCTTCATCTCATCAACAAAATAAGTCAACATATAGTTCCAGGATTTGTAGGTTTTCAAAGATATTTTACTTTGCACATCTATTTGTGAATTTAATTTTTAAACTGGCACTGTTGGCTATATATACTTCTTATTTTCCCCCCATAACTGTTAGACTAAAAGTCTGTCTTTAATTTCTTTTCTTAACCACTAAAACAAATTGAGGATCAGATAAATATTATCCTGACAATGAAAAATAATATATAATTTAAATAGCTTAGTCTCAGTGTAATCTCTCATATATCCTTTCTCTCATATCTCTTTTACTGTTAAAGAAATAAAAAAAATGAAGTACAGCCTTCTGAAGTTGCTTTAGTGATAGCTGAGTCTTCATTGTTATTCAGATAAATACATCATATATCTTAGAGAGCATTACTCATTCTCAAATGTTAGTCTATGATTTACAGGAGTTAGTCTATTAACACTGGAGTGAATAAATCCCAATGGATTTGGCAATACATTAGCAGTCTCCTTAGCTGACAATGCACAAAACACAAAGAATATTGTAGAATTAAAGCTTTCTGAACTTAATATCTTTCAATTAGGGTTACTGAACACTTAATAAAGGTCTCCAAAGAGAAAATTAAGTTAAATAATAATATTTAGGGTTATAATTTCTGATATTTAGAAGAGTAGAAAGTAATCTTAGTATAGTTTTATTTAACACTTAAACATGAAGAATCTTAAATTATGTAATTCTATCTCTGATATCATTGCTGGGGGTTTCTATCAAGTAGCTTGTCTGTCATGTTTCCCCTTAAAATGAGAAGTATAATCTCCAAAGAAAGAACATCTGACTTTCTAGGATCACATCATGCAGAAATTATAAATGATACATAGTTTTAAATTCAAATGTTAGAATTATTTTATGATAAGTAATTTTATGTTATCATGTATGATTTCCAGTTTGAACAAAATAGTAGGAAAGAAGTAAAATTAAGATACATTTACGTAAATACTTTAAAATTAGGCTTCAAGGTATTTTTAAGAGAATGATTTTCATTATATGTTAAAATAATTGTTTTCAAGGCCATATTTAGATTAACAATTGCAATTTTTTTAAACAATAAGGTTGTAAGGATGTGTACTCCAATAAACACGCAATTCACATACTCATGAAACTGATAAGAAGTTTTTACTGTTTTCTTATTGAAATCTAATAAATAATATCTACAAAACTATTTAAATATCAGAATTCAGAGTGCCTGGGTGGCTCAGTGGGTTAAAGCCTCTGCCTTCGGCTCAGGTCATGATCTCAGGGTCCTGGGATTGAGGCCTGCATTGGGCTCTCTGCTCAGCAGGGAGTCTGCTTCCTCTTCTCTCTCTGCCTGCCTCTCTGCCTACTTGTGATCTCTCTCTGTCAAATAAATAAATAAAATCTTAAAAAATAAATAAATAAATAAATATCAGGATTCATTCTATACAATCTATTTCAATAATTCGGTATCGATTTTAAAAATATGGAACAGTGAATTGGATAGTGGACCAGAAAGCTGCCAATTAAGTTTGAGGCTAACAAAGAGAAATCTTTCACAAATCTAGGAATAGAACTCAATGTCAATATTAAAAAATATGAGTAAGAAAATGCTGGAGTGAACACAAGAATTAATGGAAAAGCCACTAAATAGTTCCCTAGTAACAACCATTAGAGTCATGGGAAGTCAAAATTTAAATGAATCAAGTACACAGTAGTATAAATTTGGACCAGATATGACCAGATTGCATGATAAGAGCCACTTCAATAATAAATCCACTTATATTACTATTCTCTACCCACACTGGAGGATGTTTTGAAGTGATTGAAAACTCTTGGAGAAATTTCAGTTTAACTATAAAATGGTTCAAAAATATGAAATTTAACTCAAAAATAAGTGTAAAACTGGGATTGTCACTATTAAAAATAGAAATCATAAATGACTTTTCAAGTTTAGTTTCCCTAAGTGATTCTGAATCACAGTTAAATGATATCTAGCATTTCTACTGATTTTTTTCTTGCTGGGAATATTCTCTCTTGGTGTATTTAAGACTTTAGTAAGTAGGATATCCTTATTTTAAGAAACTGTTTGGGAAGCCTGGGTGGCTCAGAGGGTATGCTTAGGTCATGATCGCAGGGTCCTAGGATCAAGTCCCACATCTGGCTCTCTGCTTGGCAGGGAGCCTGCTTCCCCCTCGTTCTCTGCTTGCCTCTCTGCCTATTTGTGATCTCTCTGTCAAATAAATAAAATATTTAAAAAAAAGAAACTGTTTGGACTGAATTGTGTTTCCCACAAGATCCATATGTTGAAGCACTATTCCTCACTCTAGTGAAACTTGGAGATGAAACCATTGCAAGAAAACTAGGTTTAAATGAGGTCATGATGCCAAGGCCCTCACAGTGAGATTAGTGCCCTTATAAGAAAAGATACCAGAGCTAACGCTCTCTCTTTTGATCTTTCCCTCCTTCTCTATGTCTCTTTTGCTCTGCCATGTGAGGACAAAATTCGAAGGCAGCTGTGTGCAAGCTAGGAAAGGAGTTTTCATCAGAACCTGGCCATCTTAATCTTCTAGCCTCCAGAACTGTGAGAAGTAAATTTCTGTTGCTTAAGGTAATCAATGATATTTTGTTTTGGCAACTTCAACTGACTAATGCAGAAACTATATTATGATCTTTTATGTGTTATCTCATTTGACTTATGTGAAAATTTAAGGCCACAGACATAGATTTAGGGAGCTTTCGATAATCCATACTCATTCCCAGACAATTTTTTTGTAGACAAATAGAAGACCCAAGATTGCACCAATCAATTTCTTCTAGTGAATTACCTATAATTGAGTTATAATTGTATTAGGTGCTGTAGTGAGTTAACTCTTCAAGCCCCTCTATATATTCACCCACTGATGTATCATAGTGGTTAAGATGTAATGATTGATACCAAGAGCATCAGATGAAATAAATATTGGAGAGGCACCCCAGATTTCCTTTTTTAACTCCTAAAAGACTCATTTAGCACTTTTGCTCTACATGGAAATGGTGAACCATTCTAAGTGTCTGAATATTTGAAAAATGGGGAGGGATACTAATAGAAGAAAATTTGCATAACATGAGATTGAAGAAAATGAAACTAGTGGGAGTTTTATGGGTGAGAATTAAATGACTTAATAATTTATTGAGTCTTTAAGCTATGCCAGGTTCTGTATTATAAATGGCTTATTTTATTCAAAGCATGCAAAGTGTTGACTCAGAAAATCATAGTTATTATTAATGTAAAGATTGATAAACCATGGGACAGCTTGTCTAAGCAAGTTTTTGGAATAGTTTTTGAAAGACTTTAAAAATAATTATGAAAGTCAGTTTTTAGAATGTGTCGGATGACTTCTATTTTGAGAACAAATTTGTTGAAGTATTTTTTCACATAATTGGATTCTCTTTTCTTCTATCACGAAGAAGCATTCAATGACCATCCCGGGTAAGTGACTTGACTTCCTGTTAGTGCTGTTTCTTCATCCCTTAAAATTCTCTTCTTTCCCTCCGTCTATGTAAAGTCCAAACAACATTGATTGGTCTCCCCCCGTCAATTAGCCCTGAATTATTTCATTCAGAAATTGTTTTTCTCCTGAATTAACTCACTTACTTTAGTTTCATGTTCCCCCAAAGACAAACATTTACTTGAAGATGAACGTGATATCTTATATTTGTAAAATAACTGAAATAGCAATTTTACACAGTTCTTAGACTCCAGCAGATTGAATGAGTGAATGAATAATATTAAATTCTTACACTAAATTCGAAACAGAACCTGGATGTTTAGATGCCATTTGCTGTGCTGAGTAATAAATCACTACTCTTTCATGGTATTAAATTATTTGTTAAAAAATAATAATGCTGTTACTACTTAAATATTTTAGAAATTAGTACTAAGTAGAAATGGCTCATCCAAGTTTGTACTTAATGCTTTGGATGATTTGGTTCTAACATTAAATTCGAATACTTACTATGCACTTAAGGGCTTATTTTACTTTCTCTAAATGGAGTAATGCTTCAGAAAGAGAGTCAGTAAAATTAGAAATAATAATATGTAATTTACTGATAAAAAATATATTGTTCTTTGGTGGTATACGACATAAGCAAAGTCCCTAGAGGAAAATATACCAGTATATTCACTCAATATCATCTATTATCTTCTAATTTTATGTACAATTACTGTTATGACAAAAATACTTAAGAACAATCTCTAAAGGATAAAAAAAACATGAAAATATATTGTTCTTTGTGTGTATATGGTGGTTTACACATAATTTTAACTATGAATGTGTATAGGGACTCTAAATCTATGGGTTCTAAATTAAGGCTACATCCCATAGAGCAGGTTTTCATTAATAGGAAAATTCCCAGCAAGCACAACACTTAGTCTTTCTTCTCAAGAATGTATTTACTGCCCCATAAATTATATTCCATATCACTCTCATAAATACACATGCTGCCACATGTTTCTAGATATCATAATGTCTATGCTTTCCTATTCAGAAACATTAGGATGATAATCATAAAGTTATTATTTTGTTTGTTTTGAATTCAGTGTTTCAAGGTTATTCCCTTAGAGATATCAATTTATAAACTGTTTTAGCAAGTGAAGTGTGATTATCAGTGGTAACAAAAGTGAAGTATTTCTACATCCTACACAAATTTTATGCAATGCACTATAAATTCTCTTCTGAAAGAGTTGTCTCCACTCAAGATCTTTTATCATTTTTTATGAGTTACAGGTTTCCTAATTATATAACAAGGTATTATAGATACCTATAATACCATTAACAGGTATTATAGATAGTTAATAATACAGCTGGACCTAAACAACATATGCATTTGAATAAGATTCTCTATTTGTCCTTGAGAACTAAAATTTAAGTGAAAAATATCTCCCAAAAGAAGTGTTCTTATTTTTGGATAAAATAGGTTCTAGTACAAATCTCTTCATTTCATGAATCTTCTGCTCTCAGGATACTATTTCCTTGACTACTTCAAATGAGGAAACTTCAGCTCTGAAGAATTTGAACAATCTAGAGAGGACTCTTAGCCCGCAGAGTAGTGTAACTATTAGGTACGAGAGCCCTTCACAAATGCTTTCCCTCATTTAGCACCAACATCCAAAAGGGGAGAGAACTTCCAGAAGGTGATTACCTATGTGATAACAGGAGGAAGGTGGAAGAGAGGAATGTTCTGTGAGTTTAGCTATGAGATCAAAGGTCCTGGGTAGCCAGGGGATTATTTACTGCTTGGAAAAGTTAGCTAAATTATTCATTAGGCAGGAGACATTGATTGTAATTTTCCTGTTTTAAGCAGTAGTCTGTCTTTAAGATCAAAGATCTGAAATAGTATCACTCAGAACCATAAGACCCAAGTATCACTTTCAGCTTGACATTCTTAAGAGTTTCACTGTTCTATGTCTATAAATAAGGATGTACACCCTGTTCTGCCTTCCTGTAAGAGCTATTGTTAAAAATCAGTTTATATGAAAAAAAATCAGTTTATATGGAGCCTGTACATATAAGTCACATCTAACAGGTATTCAGTATTTAATATAAAATAATGAGCTTTATAAGGTTAGAGACTATAAATCTGTATTTTGTAGTTTTATATTTTTTTCAGGGAAAATCTGCTCAAATTAATTCTTCAGTATGCAATTTCTCTTACATTTATATGATCTGTAGAAGTTGCTGTTTTTTATTCTGTTGCCTCAAGTCTTTCTCACTAGGAACTGTTCTGCCTTCAATTTCAACAATACCTAACTCTTCGCACATCACTGGTCTCAGCCTACACACATAAAATAAATAAACGGGAACAAACATTAGGAAGGTAGACAAATGACTTGTATATGACATTGCCATATATCTATGTTGGCAATGTACTCAGTGCAAATCTAAATGAATGAATTAAAGCATTTTTAAAGCAGACGGGAAGTTAAAGAAATTGTATACAATGTTTTCTGCAGAAGAGTCAAATCTAGAGCATATTTCAAAGCATATTTCTTCTTAAACTAAATTAAAAAGAAATGGCCTAATAGTAATTAAATGAAGTATTTGATCAAAGAAAACCATAATAGGGAAGATTTCATTTTAACACACTTAGGAAATATAAAGAATAAATGTTTAACAATGAGAACATTTGTAACACTCAACATTATTCTAAAACGTTTAGTCTGGAGCAATTGTTTATGTCTGTTGATAGCAGAAATGATTGCAATGGAAGAATAAGTATTTAAAATGATGGGGTAGGATCACATGCAGGAATACATCCTTTTTTTTTATGGGCCATTACATTAGAAACACAGTACCACTGGTACTAAAATAATTGCCCTTCAGAAACAGTCAGCTCTGAAATTTGTACTATATTACTGGTCAATTCAGTCAAATAAATAGCCTTTTATCTATTAATATTTTTAAATTGATTACCCTGGTAATAATTACAATAGTCATACTGACTATGTTCATAAAAATCTTTTTAAATTACTATAAATGGTATTGAACCAGTTCTTCAGTTGCAATAAAGAATATATTCTGAAGAATATAATATATACATTCTCTTTATATATCATTTAGAAGAGACTGTCTCATACCACTGGGAAAAGCTTGTGCATGTCTTAAATTTCAAATCTTAAGTTTACTGGAATCTTATGCCAGTATTTTTCCACATACTAAATTATGTTCAGATAGAAAGTAAATCTCTCCTATCTTGCCCTTACTGGTCCTTTATACAATAGCTATTGGGCTAGTATGTTACTTAAACTCTGTGTCAGTATCCACATATATAATCAGGATAATAGTGGTAAGAGCCACACAGAATTTTTGTGTGAAACAGATGAAGTAATTTATATATATTTATATATAAAGCTCTTATTAGTACAACCCCTGTCCATAAAAGATAATAATGATAATGGTTAGTATTTATTAAAAGCATTTTTCTTATCATTTTATTAAATTTATTCAATGATTGACTAATTTTATTCATTAGCTAATCTTACAACATCATTACTATTTTCATATCAAATTTAGTAGATTTTATAGTAAATATTATATATATTTAACTTAGGTACCAAGCTCCAAACTGAAAATGGAACCTAACGTAAGTTGTATTAGATTCATATGAAAGCATTTTCATTGGAGGTAAAGTGCTATGGAAAGGATATATCATAACTAATGTACATTAAAAAATAATAGAAAGTATGAATGGAAATGGTCATGAGAACAATGTTCTCAAGTTTCAGAACGGATTTCATTCCCGAGATTCTTCGTTTTCTCTGTGTTGTGTTTGTTTGTTCCTTTCTTTTTCTTCTTCTTCTTCTTCTTCTTCTTCTTCTTCTTCTTCTTCTTCTTCTTCTTCTTCTTCTTCTACTTCTTCTCCTTTGGTTGTTGTTACTCTCTTCTGATACCATTTAAGGAGAAGAGTGGAAGATGAAAGTCGAAGAGTCAAAGACCAAGCGTTGTTGGGTTTCCTCTTTACCCCATAATCCTAAATTTATTTTCCAAAATGACCAAAGCTGATAAATGGTAGCTAGATTTAGCAAATTCACAAATAAATTTATTCAAACCCAAAAGGTATTGTAGAAAAATATGTTTGGAGTTCAAATTACAGATTTGCAAGCAAAAATAAGTCTCTGAATTTATTTGATAAGTCATAATAAAACTGACTAGGATAGCTTAAACATTATATTATGGAAAGCAATTCAGAGTGTCACTTTTTCTTGGATCTACTGAATATATTTATTTACCCACCTATAGAAAGAACTTTGGAAGAAGGCTGTGTCAAATTTAGTGATTTCTTTTAACATGAATTCAGAGGACAATATCGGGGTTAAACTCCAGGGTAATTAACTCTTGTATATCTGGCTTGATTGTACATAATTTATATATTTAATATCTATAAAGAGCTGCTACATACTCACTGTCATTAACAATTAAATTATCAGATAGCTGTCAGATCTAGACACTGGATATGACAGAAGAAGTTGTGTGCATATTTGTAAGTATAAAATAAACTCCATTGTTCCCAAAATAAATGAAAAGTTTGCATGAAACATACCACACCTAGTATATGAAAATGCTTTCAATTTAAGCACACATGAATTTACATATTTCATGAAATAATGTACTGCATTTTTTTAAATTTAAGAAATTTAAAAAATAAGTATGCAAAGAGCAACTAAGCCTGTAACAAACTCTTCAGAGGAAATTGACTTAAATATTAATGAGTGGCAGATATGCCCATAAAATAATTCTGCCCTTACAAGTTAACATGAAGTACAATTATATGTAAAATTTGTCCTACATCATTGTTAAAAAGCACTGGGCCTAAATTCCTGTTATGCATAAAATATAATCATTAATTTTAACAACTATTACATACATAGCACTTTGTGGCCCAAGCATACAAATGAAAAGACCTAACTGAAAGCTCTGAGATACATTCACTAAGGTCATTTAAACTATACTGAAAAAAAAATTAAATGGAAAGATTAAAATACCTGTATTTTGTTTTCTAAACTCTATTTTACGGTCATAAACATAGATTTCTAAAACATTTTAGAAGTGGTACCTAATATGTAAGTATGCCCTAGAATTTTAATGGAAGAGCCTTATATCTTTTCTTCTACTTAAGCATTACACATACAATTTAGAGGAGTAATTTCTGTCCTTCATAGATATCATTAAGTATATAACCTAAAATAAATCATATTCTAATTGTGACTGGAAACTTGGTATAGTTTAATCATTCTTCCAGGTTTGGAATAATTATTTATTTCTGTTTTGATAATAAATGGAGTATTGTTTAGTTCCCTCCTTTCCCCTTTGTCCCACCCTCCACATAAAATCACTTTTTCCCTATTCTTTCCTATTAGCAGTCATTCACCAAGAGTTCAAATTGCCTAGCAAGATAACATATCAAGAAAATAAAAAAGTACTAACTTATTTTCTCAAGGTCATATTGTAAGGCTACAACACCAGAAATGTTAATATATGCTTCTCCATTTTGTTCACTGACCCATAACTGTTTTTTATTTTAACTTTACACATGAAAGGCATTTTAAGCATTTTTTACCTGTAAGATTTTCTGTTGATGTAAGTATAACAGAAAAAAATAGTCTTAAAACAAGTTTTACTGAAAAAGAATTTAAAAACTTGTTTTTTATTGGGGGGGAAAAAGACTCACCATAAAAGTGAGACAGTAAATGAATCAAAGTCTCAATTAAGTCTTCTCTTATATATAGAGAGGCTCAAATTGGATTCAACCAACTATGAATTACGTGATCCTCGACAATTTATTTAACTCTCACTGAGTCTTGGTTTATACTTCTGTAAAATATTATCTTTACTGATCATCTGTCTTATAGAATTGCACTGAAAGTAAAATAAGATTTGACATGAAAAGTTCTTAGCATGGTGCCCGGCAAAGAGTATCAGTGTGTTACCCTTGTTTATACAATTGACACTTTTCAAGATCTACCTAATTTGACATGATAATTAGTGATATCAATAGAAATAAAGAGGTCACCAAACTTAAAGACATTCTCAACTGAGAGGTAAAATAACCACAAAATAACTGTAGTATATACCATTTTGGTTTGAAGTTAGAAAAAAAAAAACAGATAATTTATTGATAGGATGATTTTATGTTTTTTAATTAGCATTTTAATTAGAATTAAAAATCCTATGTAAGTTTACTATGACAAGAGTAATAGTTATTAATAGTTTTAATCAAGCAATAAAATTTTTGAAGTCACTTCAGAATGTGTGTGATTTAACTGTTTCTCACTAGTTATGTCATCTTATATTAATAGAAACTTATTTTTTAGTTATAGCTCACTTTATGGATTTCAAAATCTTAATTACATTTTTCACTTGAAAAAATCAACAATATATAAGAATATGCCACATTTTTGTGAGCACTTTAGGATGGCTGTATGTGTGTGTGTTTCTTTTTTTAAATGCCCTTTTTCAGACTTTGAAAATAAAATGACATAATCATAATACAAATTTCCAAGTGTTAAAGAAATATGTAACATTAAGTTGAAGCCTTTTATTACCTCCATTCTCTAGAGAAAACTCCATCCGCTTTATCATCCATATAATGTATATGTTTTTTATACATACTAACATGGCTCAATTTGCTTATTCATATTTTAGCACCCTGTAATACTGTTGAAGTAGAATAGTCAGGATTTATTCATCCAATATTAAATAAAGTTTTGCTATCCAGCATTTTTCGAACTAGAAAATTCTAAAAGGTGGGTTCTGTGATAATCTCCTTTTCTTATCACTAATCCAAGAAAATCTCATATACTTTAACTCATGCTAAATTTAAATATAGCAGATAATCAGGATCCTAGGTTTGGCACTAGAAACGTGAGCATATTTTACTTCCGTGTGTCTTTATTGGTATTTTGTTTATTATTTTTTGTAAGATATTAGCTGCCTGGAGCTGCCTGGTCTCACATGCTGATGGAGTCACCATGGGGAAGATAGCAGTGGAAGCACAGCTCCTGCCTCACGGAAAAACTCACTGACTTCCATAAATAACAATAGAAGGCAAAGCTCCTGCCCCCATAAAATAAGCCCACTAGGCCTAACTTGGTCGCAGCAAGGAAAGGCCAGTCTGAGCTTCGCTCCTGCTGATGATGCAAAAGTGGCATCTCCTCTTTGTACTGATTGGTCTTTATCCTAAAGGTAAAGCACAATATCCTTGACAGGGCCTCAGGGTGTTCTAAGCCAAACTGAAACCTCTTGCAGTCTTTAGATCTATTCAAGAGAGTGTACTTTTTGCACTTTCCCTTTAAATCTCCTGAGGATTTGTGGGGAGATTGTCAAGGCTTTTGAATGGTCAGATGAATGGTTAAATATAATAATAAGGTATTAGTAAGACAATTGTGTGCATACAGAGGATCTATAAATAAAGTCCTCCATGATGCTTAAGCACCCAGTCACTAAGAAAAAGCATGTACAAGTGCTTTTACTTTTGAAAAATAAGTTACACTTCTCTTTAGGGTTATTAATATGCCAGACAGACTGATGCCTGGCCGGTTTGTTAATAATTTAGCTTAAACCATAACTTTGTATGAAACTAACTCACTTAAGCCTTTTAATTACTTTGTTATTTACTTTCTTTTTTTGTAAGACCTGCTTAAAATACACTACATGATTAATCTACCATTTATTGCCTGGAAAAAAGGAGTAAGAAATTATTAAAAAAACCTTACTGATCAAACCTATCCCCATTTTGGTTGAGGAATGTGACATAAATTGTAGACATGTACAACTGCAAAAATATTTTTCACTGATCAATGCACTGTATTCTCTAAAATAATCTACCATTAAAGATTTTTTTCCTTTTAATCTATAACTTGTTTCTATAAATAAAGACATGGAAAGCCAGCAAGGAGAGATGCCTGGCAGGTGATCGAAAAGGAATCTTTGGAGCTCATTATTTGTTCGCCAAGACCGCCCTTCCCTCAGGGACTCCTGCTTCAGCCAGAGCTGGACTCTGGCAATTACATATAATTTATACTGCATTTACTTACCACTCATTGTAGTAACATGAGTGGACAAAAGAATAAACAATAATGTGAACTTATCAGGAGCCCCTTTCTCCTCTTATATAGGTTAACAAAGCTTCTACTTTATCTTACTTCCTTTAGGTACCATGTGATTTGTAGCAATACTCTAGTCTAGGCAGTGATAGATGGAAATTCTACCCAGAGGGTCAGGACTACATCAGTTTGCAACTGACAAATTCATTTCCTGACTTCTCTTGAGACACTAATAAGGCCTTGAATCAAAGGTCCAGTGTAATTACCATGTGTATTTCAGATTAAATAAATGTGATAACAGTTTCCATCTGGCTGTTGATCAAACATGTAGGGAGATGCTGATTTCCAGCGACATACTGCAAGATGCCTATTGTAACAGTCTTTGCTGCCTTCCGGTAAATTACTTACATTGGGGATTACTTGATTCAGGCGAACAGAAATATTACTCACTTCTTAAGTGCTGCTCAATGGGAGTTTGCAAGATGTAGTCTTAATCTTACACTTGTTAAGGAAGACATTAAGAAATAATGGAGCCATGTTTGTTTTACTAAATGATAGTTGTGCTCAAACTATTTGAAAAATCAAACTTAATTTCATAGCAGCCAGAAACTTGATGTTTTTGATGACAGAAGATTATATCTAAAGGGAATGGAAATTAAGATTCCAGATACATGTTTGATTGTATTAGAGAATGCCCAAATTTTGATAAATGAATGAAATATGGATATTTACTTCAGCAAACAACATTAATGGTATAGTAAAAGTATTGAGAGGTAAGTGAAATTTTGCTAAAAAATTTCATAAATGTGTCAGTCACTGTTATCATCAAGATATTTGTGCTCTAAAGGTAAAACAACAACAACAACAACAACAATAAAAACAAACCACACAACACATTGGCTTATGATTGTAAGAATCCTGAGAGGAATTTTTTTTTGGGGGGGGTGGTCGTGGTTGTATTGGAGTAAAGTAAAAAGAAATAAAGCTAATCAAAAAACTATCATTTGCCTGTGGGGAAAAATGCACAGTTCATTCCTGGTATTTATATGAAGGTAAAAGACTCCGTATAGTCCAAGGACTCAGGATTTTTCAGTCTTGGCACTACTGACACGTTTTGAGCTGGGTAATTTTCTTTTGTGGGATTCTGTTCTGTGTAATACAGAATGTTTAGCAGTGTTCTTGGCCTCTACACCGTAGACACCGGTATTCCTGCATGGTTACAATGAAAAATGTATCCAGACAATTGCTAAAGAATTCCCTAGGGGGTCAAACCTCTGATGGTGGTTCAGAACCAACCATTTAGGTGAGTTTGTTTAATAGATGCAGAAGGTCTATGGAGGATGAGGAAAGAAAGAAAGAAAGAAAGAAAGAAAGAAAGAAAGAAAGAAAGAAAGAAAGAAAGGAGGGAGGGAGGGAGGGAGGGAAGGAAGGTAGGAAGGAAAAAGAAAATTATCAACTATTAAACTCCTTAACACTTATGTAGTGTTGCATAGATTTATGTAGTATGGCATATATGTTATGTAGTGTAGCGTATATTATATATTTTAAAAATAAAAGATCACAATTGAAAATACTACCAAATTTTAGAAAAATATGCTTATAAAATGTCAGATGTAAACAAAGTATTCAATCAGGGTGTGTATAGGAAAGCTAAAGGAAAAAAAGAAACTCTAACGTAATGGGTTAACTAATTATGTACACACAGAATGTTATGGTATAAAACTAACTTTTTATACAATTTTAATATAATGGTTTTTAATACATATTTATTGAACAGAACTGACCTATATTCATTGCATTCAGGCGAACTTTGAGTAAGAAAATGAGGCTAGATAGACTAGCATAGTGGTTGAGAGGTTGAGTTCTGGACTTGAATTTTCTGGGTCAGAATCTGACCTTGCCACTTTTAAGCTGTGACTTTGAACAAATAAGAGCATCTTTGTGTCTGAGACTCTTCAAGTATAAAATGAGGACAACAGTATTTACTGTGAAGGGTTACTGTAAGAATTTAATAGTCTTACCTATGTAAAACACTTTACAGTGCCTGCCACATTGAAAGTATTATATATATACTATTAATTGTATGAATATATTAATATTTATAGTATTATATTATAATATAATTATTTATTATAGCTTATTATTATATAAAGCAGTTCACTTTAACAGCATATTGTGATAAATTCCAGGGTAGTTGAGAATTGGCTTATGAATTCATTCACAACTGTTTTCAATAACTCAGAATCCCTGTAAATTGGAAAGGAGCCATTGAAAGACCTGACTTTATAAAAGAAAAAGGAAAGGATGATTCTAGAGATTAAAGACCAATATATTTATCTTAAATTCCAGAAAGACTGGTAGAAAAAATTAGCCAACCAACTTACATCACCAGAAGCATGTTAGCTATCTTCCCCACTACTAATGCTGGCAGTTCCTGTGGATATAATAAGTATATTTTTTGCATATATATGTACACTTTCATTAGCTTAATACAGTGGTAGAGCCTAAGAAGGGCACATTGCTGTTCAACCTTCTAAATTTTCTTTCTAAATATTTATTCTCTCTGATTTCCAAATATCTGTTGCTAGAGGCAGGAAAGTATGATGGAAATCTCAAATAAGTGTAGCTAGAGTTCACCTAGGCAATTGACAAATTGTATAGCCTTGGGCAAATTGCTTAACAATGTTGTGATCTGTGACATCTAATTCCTGAGTCTGAGTGAGGTGAGGGAGGGAGAGATGAAGAGGAGGCAGAAGCCAACTGAGCTATGTTAACTAAGTTAAATCATGAAAAGTGGTCATCCCTGTTGGTCTTACTTCAACTTGGAAAAGAAGTCATAGAATGTAGAATTATAAGAAATTTATTATTGAGTACATGGTTTGGGAAACCAGGTCATGGACATGCTTGTGAGGAGGAAATGAGTGAACAACTATAACTGAAATCAGGTATGGTCAAGTAGGACAAGTTTCAAAGGACATAGCCAGCATGTGTATTAATTGGAACTGAGAGTAGAATGTCCAAAGAATCCAGATTAAGACAGACTGAGTCTAAAGACTCATTGTCATTGGGTCAGCAAGAGCTTCAGAGACAATCAAACAACAACAACAACAACAAGACCCCTGTAACCCTATTTATATCCCTATATATCTTTTGGGCAAGGATAGAATTTCTTCCAGAGCTTCTAAGGGGCAACTGAAGCTCTTTATTTTCAGCGTTTCAAGCTCTCTTGATCATCTTTATTTCTTAGAAGACTCTGGTGGCTAAAAGACCTCACTCATTGTATTTAACACATGTTAACAAGAAGCTGAGAAAACAATGTAGCTTTCTGTTTTTTCTAAAACTAACTTTAATTTTATTCAAAAGAGGAAAAAACTCCACAATCTAATAAAAACCTTAGCCTTAAGTTATTACTTTCTAGTAGTTTGTGAAGTATATGTTCAGCATATGGTATATTTTACTTCAGTTTCTGCTGAAAGGCATTCTAACAAGAATGAAATCTTTTAAATTTTAAGAAGAAATAAGTAAAACACATTTCTAATAATTTTGCAATAATTTATTGTTCATTTAAAGTCTAGTCTCTTGAGTTGTGCTTATATGCTATAAATGTCTTTTTACAGACTCTAGCTATAGAAATTCCATCTCTCTTAGTACTTATATGACACATTTTTGGTACCTCCCCCCCTCCCAAGAAAAGTTGTCCATGTTCATATTACCATTCTCCATCCATTCTGGTTTAACTCTCTTGTTTTCTCTCTAAAAGGCATTGCTATCATCTCTGAAGTGTTAAGTTGCATATGGAGAAAAACCATAATTATTTTTTCTTATTATACACACATGACAGGCAATGCATAAACTGTAATGAATATTGCTAACTTTTCTTCTTGTACGTACATTTTCATGTTACATGCTGTTATTACGTTAACAGGTTTGTGCTTAACAAAAGTAGTGGGTGGCAATGGGAAAAGGGTGAAAGTTAAACCATTAAATTAACTAGTTGATAGAGAAAATGGAAACTAAGAAATAATTATACCAAAACACAAGTAGACAATATTATTGGAAGAGAACAACTCTACCATCAACTGAAAATTTGTCTATTAAATGTATACGAAGCAGCAACAAAGAAGTTAGCCCTCTCAGAAAAGAGTAGTAGCTAACAGCAAAGAGATAAATCAAGAATACTAACAGAAATAGCAATGAGTGGCAATGAAAACTGGAGCTATGATTTTGATGAAGGGACTAGAATGGCGAAGACTGATATTAGAAAAAACCAAGTATTGTACATTTGATCCGGTGTTAAAAGATAAAATGTATTACCATTAAAAGGAGGGCTTTTTTACCCCATTTACTCACTGTTTTTACTCTAAGAGTATTTATAGAGAACCTAACCTGTATCAGACAACATGTTTGGCAGTGATATATGCCATACAGTTCCTATAATTAATGATAATATTAGCAAGATAGCAGCTATTTGAGTACTTAATATCTGCCAAACACTATGCAAAATAAACTATGTATATTTTCTCTTTTAGAACATTTGTGTGAAGTTTTATTATTTTTATTTTACAGATAAAAACCCTGAAAGAGCAGATAATTGAGAAGGGAACATAGACAAATATGTAAGAGATTACAATGAAAAGACAAATAGAAGAAATAGAACAAATATCCAAGTCATCCTGGAGAAATTGAGAAATGCTGTTTGGATTTTTTTAAAGTAAAGTTTTTTAAAAAAGGAGAAATAGAATACAGGAGGTATGAAGAGAGAAATTAGAATTTTAGCATCAGGGAGAGCTACAGATGAAAAGTGCAGATTTTAAGAGAAATCATGGCCTTTTGGGAAGGAACCCAGTAGCTTAGAATATCCAGAACATAAAACATGAATTTGTTGTGACAAGAAACGAACAGAGGCCATATTGTGACTTTGTATGCCACATTAAAGAATTTGGATTTTATTACATTACATTAGAATATGTTTGCAATTTCAATCTAAACACTATTCTTTCTATAATATGGAGACTAGCTTAGAAGGAAATAAACTAGAAGCAAGGAGGTCATGTAGGATATTTTTGCAGTCAACTAGAAATAAAGGAGACCTGAAAGTAAATACTGGTGCTTTAAGTAGAAAGAAGTCAAAATATTGGCTGGGTATTAAAGAACAAGGATTAAGAAGGTTTAGTGTCTGATGATAAAGAGAAAGGTGCTACCATTTGCTGACAGATAATAGAGGAGGTAGAGTAAGTTTGTGGCAGGATAAATGAGTTTGTTTTAATGTGACATATCTCTCTGTAGAATAATGTAGACTCCATTTGTCAACTGAATATACAAAACTGGAACTCAACTGACAATTCTATATTGGAGGTAGACTTAAGAGTAATAAGTACAGGGATTTTCATTGGTGCTACTAAACTAGATGAGATCCCCCAAAGGGTGAAACGAGGACAAGAATAGAAATTTTAAAAACAAGCTTTATCAGAACCCCACAAGGGAGACTAATATATTTAACGATGTCACTGACCCTCATGCGTCTGCCTTCAGCTCATGTCATGATCTCAAGGTCTTTGGATGGAGCTTGGCGGCATTGGGCTCCCTTCTCAGTGGGAAGTGCGCTTCTCCCATTTCCTCTCCAACTCCCCTACCTCGCTTGTGCTGTCTCTTTTGTGCGCTTTCTCTTGCGCACACTCTGTCTCTCAGATAGATAACTAAAATCTTAAAAGAAAAAAAAGAAAGAAAGAATGTCACTGAGAGATGAGTCAAAACTAAACTCCCCAAACTCATGTATACATTCATCAACTGTTGGTGAAGAGAATACCAGGAAAAAATAGATCTTTCTGGATCTTCAACTGACCAACAATTCAGAAGAAAGAATACTGTGTTAGTTATAAAAATGCAATCAAAAACAAGTGTTCAAAAGAATGTTTCATTATTACAACAAGACTTTCTAGCCTCTAATTGAAGAACAACCTAATATGTGTGTATATACTTAAACAGAAAAGTCTGTACATACTTCAATAGTTAGGCATCATGCCACCGAGCCAATTCATGTATCAAAATCAACAAGGACTCCCATAGTCCTAAAAGTTATGGTCCTTATCTGACAGTACTTCTCAAACTTTTCTATCCAAGTCTAGCATGAATCACTGAGGTGATTCATCAGGGGTGAGTGTAAGATGAGGTGGTTTGTGAGAGTAGAGAGAAAAGATAAAACAGCAGCAGGATATAAGAAATGAAAGATTCAAAAGAGGAATTTTGTTGGGAGGAGGTTTTTGCTTTTAATGAGAGATCAGATCCAATAAAAAAAAAAAAGAGATTGATATAGCATGATCTTAAATACAAAGAAATAAATCTTTTGTCTAAAAATTTCAATATTTTCAGAAAAATAGGAAAAGAGGTAATCTGTAAAGAATGAGAAAGACAAATTAGTTTTAAGGGATTTGGCAGGATGAACCCTCTATTTTATACAAATTGTAGTTAGCTCTGCACAAAGGGTTAACAAAATATTTCAATAGGTTTAATTGCTCAGTTAGAATTTTGTTAAATTCTAAGTTCTATATGTAAAATTGACTGCATAGGGGCTTCATTTCAAAGCATAACTCCAAAACATTAATTGATTGGAATAGCATCTTTTGGTCACATCTGAATTATCATCTGAATTATTTGATAATACATTTCTATCATTTATAATTACAAGTATAGAGTTAAAGCAATTCCATTGTATGCTTTTACTACAAGGATATATATATATATATATATATATATATATAGAGAGAGAGAGAGAGAGAGAGATATCATTGACTTTAATTTCTTCAAAGCTATTAATCTACTTTATAGCAACAAAGAAAAGGCACATCTGAAATGCATTAAAAAAGGTTCCTTTTAGTTATTGCTGTCAGCCACATTTTATTATAGCAATTGGTAAGACAAGGAAGAACCTTTTATACTTTAAAAGCCTAGTTTATATTTTATAGCATTGTTTACTAAATGCTTAATGTCTATTCTAGCCATAACACAGATGTCCTTTGAAACACCAGCTGTTTTAAAACTTTATGTACCTGTTTGATAACTGGCAGACAAATTACCAACATTTTTGTTCAGAAAAAAAATAATGGCTTACTATATCTCAAATTGGATGACAGGGATATTTGAGCTTTGTCTATGATATATGAAAACCATAATGACATGTGTTTGCATGTTGCTCCTTTGGCTGGTGAATTTTTATCAATGTCCATCTCCAAATTTTAAATTCTGTCAAAACTAATATTCATGAAGGAGTGGTTCTCCATGCACATATAGAGAGGAAAAATATCTAGTTAACAAATTATTTACATTTACTTTTTTTTTATCAGCCAACACCTTCCCCCTTCATAGATATCATTTATCATTATAATTTTCTCCCTTATTATTTAAGAAGTTGTCCACAATAAGTTCTCTGCTGTGATTTATAGTAATTTATGACTTTTCTGGTTCAATTATGTATATCTTTGCTTTATTATTATTACTATTTAATTAATTAATTTATTTTTTAAGATTTTACTTATTTATTTGACAAAGAGAAAGACAGTGAGAGCAGGAACACAAGCAGGGGAGTGGTAGAGGGAGAAGAAAGCTTCCTGTTGACCAGGAGCTGGATGTAGGCCTCAATCCCAGCCAAAGGCAGACACTTAAGGACTGAGCCGCCCGGGAGCCCCTGCTTTATTATTTTAATTAAAATGTTCATCCAATATGCCTAGAAGGATTTTTACACCAATACCATAACTTTTGTTTTATTGACTTTACTGATTGAATGCATTTTTAAAAGATTTGAAATCCAAAATACTAGTTCCTCCAATTTTTAAAATAAATTATTATCTCTGTATTAGATCATAAATTAGCAGACATCTATTCATTCATTCATTCATCCATAAACACCTGTTATGTGCAAGACCCTGTTCTAGGTTTAAGGTCAAAGAAGACACAATCTCAACCCTTATAGCATTTACTTCATATATTTAGTTTTACCAACTGCTGACACTATGATAATATTGGATTTCTAGGCTTACAGATCAGGATCTCAGTGACTAAACTCTTGCTCACCTTTGTGGCCAAATCTGAAAGCCAGTCAACCAATCTCTTTGACATTGGTATTTAATTACCACTTCATGTCATATGGATGAATGTCCCAAGGAACAGTAAACAGGAAATTCTTTGGCAGTAAAGCACAGTAAATCATAAATATTACAATATGAAAGAGAGTTCCCATTGAGTTTTAGGGCTAGAAATGTCCTTAAGCTTAAGGGCTTTAGGTGTTTATCCAGAAAAATGAAAAAAATATAGATGGTTATTTCTGTTAGTGGTTCCAAGATCTTAACAGCAACATTTTCCCTCCCTTCTTTATTCTCTAAGACCATTGAAATCTTCTCTCTCATAGTGCCTACAAACAGCAACTCTAAATTCAAATAAGTATCATTATAACTCAGTGCAGGTATTCTTTTTCCAGGTTTCAAACCATTACAATAGAATTTTAATCTGGCTTTCATCTCCCAGTAGTAAAATAAAAACACCCTCTCAAAGGTCTTCATGGATTAGCTAGTCCAAAGCAAGTGGTATTTCCTAACCCTTATTCATTAAACCTCTCTATATTAATTTTAAGTTTTCTTGTTCCTTTAACTTACAGATTTTTTCCTTATTTTAAATAACATTTTATCAATCAGATTATGTTCCTTTATCTTTCTCTTCTGCCTATTTTCTCAAAGTACATATTCCTCAAGAATCCAATTGCTTGTCTTAGTACTCCTTCTCTTGGCAATGTTATCTTTAAGACTGTAGATATGATGTTGTTGACTCATGTAATAATTTACCTCTCCAAAAACCAGTCTCAACTATCAGTATAATGCTGGGCATTTTGCTGTGAGATGTTCCATGAAATGTTAATATCCAACAAAGAGTAGTGAATGTAGCTGTGATCTAAGAGCTGAAGTTTAAAATACATTTATTAGCTGAGGGAAAATGTACAAGTCAAGATAACCTCTTAATCTTTATTTACTTGTTAATGAGCTGATAAATTGAGACAAAAACAAAATAAAAACAAAAACAACAAAAACAAAGCAAAACAACAACGACAAAAACTTTCTCTACTCCTGTTACTCCAGGTCAAGGAAAAGAGATGAAATTGCTCAGAATAAAATGTAAAGCACTATTTAAATATTTTTCCAAATAACTCCTTTTATAACACTCTCCCCTACTTCTTCTCATCTTTTTTCTTACACATTCTTTTCCTTTTCTTCCCACAAATAATAACCTATCAAATATTTTCAATTTATTTCCATATCATCACCACCTTTTTCTTATCTATATGAGACCCTTATTTTCTTTGACTTGAATAATCATCTCTTAAATCATCTCTCAGCCTCTAGACTCTGTTCTCTTTTGTTCAAAGGACAACTACAATGTTAATGTGCTCAAAGAACATTTTTGATCATGTTGCTTTTTCCATCCAAAAATGTTCAATATCTCTCCATTGTCCAGTAAATTAAGTATCTCTCTCTCTCTCTCTCTTTTTTGTTTTATTTATTTGACAGAGAGATAGAGTACAAGTAGGCAGAGTGGAAGGCAGAAGGAAAGGGAGAAGCAGGCTCTCCACTGAGCTGGGATCCCCATGTGGGGCTTGATCCCAGGACCCCAGGATCATGATCCAAGCCAAAGGTAGCCACTTTACCCAACTGAGCCCCCCAGGCACCTCAAGTATCTCTTTTTTGCATGACATTTAAGACTCACTCTCTGGGCTTATTTCCCTCTACTTGATGTCAAAGCTTTTTTCTTCCAATCTGTCTGGGGGATTTTACCTTCTGACTCTGTTTGCATGCTTTTCACCATGGCCTCCACAAATCATGGCCCTATCTATCTGTACCTAAACCAATTGTAATGGTATGTACTCCATTAATCCTTCTTTTATGTCTTCAGGTGGAAATCATGCTATAAAAGAGCAGGCATTAATGCACTGGAACATTTTACTAATTACTATAGGTACACTCTATAACGTAATCTGGGATAAATAAGATATTATCATCCCATTTAATAGACGAGAATGCTATTAAAAAATTTATAATGTTTTCATTAAACTAGAACATAAAAGCCAAGATTTGATTCAGCTGTGTCAGGCTTCAAATCTGATGTTCTGTTTTTTTTCTAGCAGTTGTTTTCAAATTGTTTAATAGATTTGAAAATACCAGGAGGAAGTTTAGGATACAGAGAAGGAATGGGAAAAAGTGAAATAGGCCAGTTGTAAGTCTCACTACCCGGGCTTCAAAGAGAAGTTATTCTCATAAAGGGGAAAGGAGGGTAAAAGAAGAAAATATATTTTGGAAAATATTTTTGAAAACATTTCAACCTCTTTTGTATGACCTACTATGCATTTTATAAATACTTATCTTGTGATTCTTGATATTAAAAAAAAAAATTGTTTTGGTGCACCTGGGCAGTTCAGTTTGTTAAGTGGTTGCCTTCAGCTCAGGTCATGATCCTAGGGTCCTGGGATCAAGTCCTGCATTGGGCTCCTTGCTCTGCAGGGAGCCTGCTTCTCCCTCTACCTCTACTTGCCACTCTGCCTGCTTGTGCTCTCTCTCTACCACTCTGACAAATAAATAAAATTCTGACAAAGAAAAAAAAAGAAAAAAAATTCTCTTTTACAGAAATTGCTAGTCATTCTTCTCTTCATTAGATTAGAAACTAATTGAAAGTAATCAATGCCACTTACTAATTTTTGCATTGTTCATAATACTGTAACTCAAATACTTATTAAATCAATAAATGAGTCTACCATCATATGTCACTATATAATGTTAAACAAAGGGATTATTATATATATTATATAATATAATATTATATATAATAAAATAATATATGTTATATTACATATAACAAAGGGATTATTAAACTCAAATAATGTCATCACTCTCTATTTTTTCCATGCAGTTCTGTAGGTTGCTTCTTCATATCCATTTCCATAAGTCAATCATAAAAGTTATTTTGCTAATGAAAACAGAGTACAAAACTCATGCTTTATATGAAGTTAATTTAATGAAATTTGACTCTGAGAGTCACACAGTATTTCTAGGAAAGAAATTCATTGGATTATAATATGGTATCTAGATATTAACTTCTCAAAATGGACTGTGGGTTCTTTGCTCAAAGTGGAATCAGAATTTCCTAATATCAGTTAGAAGGGATGATCTATATCCCAGATCACTGGGACCTCTATATATGAAAGTATGGATATTTACTGAACTGCTTTGAGTTGCTCCTGAGAGAACAAGTTTTCACTTTCTTGTATATCCCTGAAACCTGGCTTAGTATTTAGTTCATGTAGATCCTTTCACTGATGTTTTTGGAATTAATTATCTTCATAATCTTATAAAAAGCAGTAGTTTTAAATTTGGGAGAAAAAAAGTCCAAATTTAAAAAACTGCATAGAAAAAATATTTTAAAATAATTTTCAAGGAGCCATGTTTCAATTCTACAGTTAATATGCTAAAATCATTCAAAGATAACTTTTATCTTCAAGATATTCCTGTAAACATGATGAGTTATTTCAGTAGGCTATGCCTCATGGAGCATTCTAAATAAACTTGAAAATCAATTATAAGGAAATGGATGCTTTGCTTTTGGTGGCAACACCAAAAAAACAAAACAAAACAAACAACAACAAAAACCAGTTCATACTTCCTATGACAACACTGATCTAATTAAGAGCAGCTATGCATTGAAAAGGTGTGTCCTAAAATGATTTATGATAAAACATACAGAGAAAATGGATGAACCATTTTAGGATGAAAAACTATCATCTCTCTACTATAACTGTGAGTTTCTTTCTACCACCTCCCTGACACACACACACACACACACATACACACACACACACACACACAGACACACACACACACACACTTTACCTTGCATTTTAAGTAACATTACATCATGGGAAATATTCTTTCATTTTGATATACGGTATACATTGCTGGGAAGATGTTTTAAATTCAGAAGAAAGACTTATATTGCATTAAATATTTCTGGGTTTATCCAAGAAGACCTGAGGGCAAACTAATGCTTTGAAAAGAAGAGTGACATGTGCAGTAAGGTGAGGGAACTACACTGAGAAATTTAATTGAAAAATCTCCAAATACATTTAAAAATGATTTATGATGAATTCTTTTCCTAGAATTAGCATGAATACAACCTTTTTTTTCAGAGCAGAGTCAGAATTCTATTATTTTTCTGGATTTTTTTTGAGTGCTATATATCTAATATCCTGTTGAAAAGAATCTATCAGAGGCCATTTACTCCCTTTGCAAAATATTCTCATCATTTACAAGCTCTATTACGAGGTCCTTGCTAAAGCAAGTGAACCATAAAAATACACATATTTGAACTAAGGTTTATAATTGTAATATTTTGATTTCATATCAAACCAAATTTAGGAAGCATCTATTATTTTTCAGCCACTGAGAATACATTAAGTAGCTCATAGTCTGGTAGAATCTGGTAGACCAAGAATAATCACAGCACAGTGGCTAAATGTAAATCCTCCCTGGTAACAAGTTGTATGAAAACATAGAAGATGAGAATGGAAGAGGTATATCAGAGGGACTAACAACTTTAAGAGATCTTGAAGTATAAGTAGAAACGCACCAGGTGGCAGGTTAGGGAAAAAGACCTATCCAATAGCATTTAATAAAGTATGTAATGTCCAACAAAATTACCAATGAAGGATGTCTGTAAGACAATGCTCTTACCTGAGGTCATGGAAGACCTTAGTTTCCATAGAATTTTATTGCTTACACTATGGTTTCATTTGGTCCTCACAAAACACCTTGAGAAAGTGGTACAGGTATGGTTATCTCTAATTTATCAAGCTCAGGGAAAATCATGAAAATATACAATATTTGCAGATAACATAACTAGGGCTAAAACCTCAGGTGTCTTGACTCTCTTGTGCAACATAGTACTCCCAGAGTCCCTATTCTTGCTATGTTTTAAATTTAGACACAACAATGTTATTTAATGAAAAGCATGGAAATTCTCAAGTCAGGTACACCTGGATTTGAATCAGAGATTTACCCTTATTAAGAGATCCTGAACATCTTGAAAACTGTTTCAAATTCCATCCAATGAAGAAAATACCTCTGACTACAATCTTATATAACACATTTCCTAGTACATAGTAAATGCTCAATCAATGGTAGATATTGTTATTTGATTATCACCATCAATATATTTATTTCACATGAACATATGCATATCTCAGAAAGAGTCAATCACTCTTTTGAATTGCTAAGAAACATTTTAAAATCTCCTTCAACCCATATTATGTTGCATTTACCTGTTTATCTGCCTCCTCTCTTATTAACATTTAAATTCTTCAAGAATAACTAAACGTTCATTTCTGTATTCCTGATGCATAGTTCCAAAATCATTGCAAGGTTGAGGTAAAGTAAATGAATGGAATAAATAAAATTTTGGCTTTAGTAATTGTTCTTTATAAATCATATTTGTTATATTTTAGATGCTAATTTATTTTCTGACCTTAAAATCTAAAGAAAGTTTAGAGGTTACTCTTCTAATAAACAAATTAGCTCACTTTGCTCCTACCCCCATCTCAAAACCTGCCCATACCTATGAAGAAAAATTCTATCAGATAAAACTGAAAGAAGTATATGGTTATTATTATTATTATGGTATAATCATTGGTATAAAGATATAAAAAAATGAGTATAATTTGAACTTTTGGTGACTATGAGACTGGAAATTAAAAAAAGAAAACTAAAGTCCCTAGAAAAATATTTATTTTTAATAGTAGTATAACAAAAGATTATACTTAGTATAGTAGTATATTATTATAGTTGTATACTGAAAGATTATACTTACACACAAAGATATTTGTGTAAGCTTCTAGTGGAGGCTAGCTAATATTCTAGACCAATGTTAAGACAACTGACACTAATAGAGCATCATTCATTTTTATTCTGACTCCTAAATGTGCAGTCAATTTTACAAGATTTATGAAGTAATCCCAAATATGTTTGGTAGCAGAAATATTTGCGAAAACACCTAATGTGATCGGAACTTCGATGGCATCTAATAAAGCCAATTTTTATTTTTGTTATTGTTACAGATCTATCATTTACAAAACATATGGATTCCATATATTTACGTTAAAGTGATATATAATTATTCTCAATTACTAATAATATCCTAATTTGTGCAGACTTCAGGCCTGAGATAATTTCAACTTTTACTTGAAGATGTGATATGTTAATGATCTATAAAATATTTTGGAAGTAGTACAATCTTCCTTTATTTTAATTACTGTTCACTATGAAAATTCAAATGTATAACACAGCAGTAAAGATTTAAATTAATGATGCTCTAAGCCAGTACAGGTAAAAAATAATAAGGTTCAGAATATGAATATGTATCAAGGTGATAAAATCAGAGACACGGTCTGTCCTGTGTTAAGCAAAAAGTAGGTCAGAACTTATTTAGGAAGGTTTAGACCTGTTAAAGGGGCCAACCTAACATGATAGGGTCAATTAGACAATGAAAAAGGGGCAAAGGCTGCATCTCACTGAAGCCATTTGGGGAAAAAAAATCCTTAGATGAATAATGTTCCAGTTACATATTAATGTGATTTAGTTTATCAAACTGTATAAATATTACATTGGCAAAACACAGAAGAGTTTTGGACTGGTGAGAAAAATCAGGGCAGATTTTGACTGAAATAGAAGTATGGGCAAAAAAAGGAGCACAATACCAAGATTTAGTGGTGAATAAAGGCAAGGAAATGACTAAATCAATCTTTGAGTTCTTCGTAATTGTTCTTAATACAGATTAATGCCATAGTACAATTTTAATATTGAAGCTGAAATTAAGGGACAGTTGGTAGTTTTAAAACCTAAATACCTCTAGAAGGACAGAGTCATTATAAGTAGAAGGAGATCTTTAGTAGAACTGAAGCCCTGGAAGATAGATTTATATTTCTCTCAAAGTCCTTTTCCCAAAAGTATTAAAAAAAAAAGAGCTAAAACCAATCTAGGATAATGTCTTTTTGAGTTACCCGTTATTCTATAGTGACAGTCCATAGGATAATTGGCCACAAGATGAATATTGTCTCTCACAGGAGAATGTGTTAACTATGTTTAAACGTATGTTGGAATTTGAAAGAAAGAAAACTTCTGAATACCTTGCCAATGTTGGTTTAAATGTATGTAGCCTGTTGGGATTTTTAGATTTTGCTTTTTTTTTTCTTTGACACTATTTGCTATAGCCTGTTTTTTATTACAAACACACTAGGAAAAACGGAGTGGGGATAAAAATAAGGAGGTAAAAAGTCAACATCCTGCAGATCTCAGAGGAATAACTTTCTTGGTTTTTGCCAAAAGTTTTTTATTTCTTTGAAGTGCACTTTCAGATTGGAAATCTGAAAAAAGCCTGTATATGAACATTTCTATCAATGTCACTAAAAACTAACACAACAGAAAGTTTGTATTATGATTTGAGACCACACATTTTTATGCATACTTTCTATATAAAAAGAGCCAAAATAATATGAAGACTGAATTCTTAACATTGAGGAATATGACTGAGGCCTAAAATTATTTAGAAATGAACCATCTAGATTATTTTGTTTAAATAACCATTTGTAGTTCAGGAAATGAGGATACCCTCACACTTTCTAGGTCGTGCGTGCGTGTGTGTGTGTGTGTGTGTGTGTGTGTACACATATTTATAATGAAAACAACTAAAATGACTATTATGCATTTTGTCTGATATCAGCTTTAAATGAAATTGTACAACTTGGTCATTATTTATATTTCTGACAAAAGCAGGGTTATAGTGACGAAAAGAGCAAAATAATTGAATATTGCAAACAAATTGAAGTTTTTCTGCAATACTAATGTTGTCTTATGGTCAAGTGTTTCAGACATTAACAGATTGCCAAGAAGTCTCTAAATTTTCAGTTGTTACAAAAAGGTTCTAGAAAGAGAAAGAGAGAGGGAGGTGGAGGAAGTGAGAGGAAGAGAGAATGCATCACTCAGACTTATTAAGACTAATCTGATATATTCAAATAAGAAATGTAAGTAATTGATTTGAAGCCACATCTTGACCTACATGGGATTTTGGTCCAAGAAAAGGTACTTTTTACATATATTTTTATGCATATAAAAATTGATAAGATAATGTCTAAAAAAATGTTAGATGCAGGGCTCCTGGGTGGCCCAGTGGGTTAAGTCTCTGCCTTCAGCTCAGGTCATGATCTCAGGGTCCTGGGATGGAGCCCCACATTGGGCTTTCTGCTAAGCGGAGAGCCTGCTTCCCCCTCTCTCTCTGCGTGCCTCTCTGCCTACCTGTGATCCATGTCTCTGTCAAATAAATAAATAAAATCTTAAAAAAAATATTAGCTGCTACCTGAGCCGTATCTACACTGATGAATTTATACCTTAGTTTACGTTTAGGAACTTCACTGAGATATGATAGGAAGAAATATACTGCCTGGAGGAGCAACATAATTCAATGACATTAAAGACTTTTCATAAAGGAATTGAAGTGATGGTTATAAGGAAGTTTTCAGGGTACATATATCCAATGGGTACACATCTATTTTCCCAAACCCAAAAGCAATTTAACATACAGAAATATATTTTTTCCATAACAGTACTTGCTAAAAATTTTGTGATGAAATAAAAATATTTAATATTTTTTTTATAAATTAAAAGACAATTTTGAGAAGTCCCTAATTAATTAGCAAAAGATGTCTAGAATAGGATTAGGAAATAATATCTATTTGATCAAATCATAAAAATCTAGGATATCTTTTCTGGATTGGGTTATGTTATAAAAATGTTCTTTTCATAAGTTACTCCAAACTAAAGTCTAAGTTTTATTAAGGGCCAAGTCTGCAAAACAATTTCCCTTCAGCTCATTCATAGCAGTATGAACCCACATTAACTTGAGGGGACAGAAGCGGGCCTTCAGACAGCTGAGAGCAATCAGCACTAATTCTTGATATGCAGTGGTTAGAATATAATTACTATTTCTCTTGGATTGACTTTCTTCTTCTGAAAAAAAATGTAACATTGTTTTTCTACCTAAGTATTGTCATACTAAGTTTGTCTCTTCAAAAGAGATGATGAAAGTTTTTAGATATTCTTTTGTTACATTTAAATTTGTTTTAAATCCTAATTGAGTCCCCAGTAATTTCTGTTTTCTCTATCTTTAAAAAAAGTGCAATTTTCAGGAACTGTACTACTTTATCTTGATTATATAGCAAAGACATATTAATCATCATTAAACATGAATAAAACTTAATGATTCCCCTAAGAGTTATTATCAGAAAATGCTAAAGACTGAATTCAGAAGGTTAAGATTTTAGAAATTTATTATCAGAGACAATAAAAGAGTAAATTTAAGTTTTCCACCTCTCCTCACATTTGGAAGTAAGAGTCTGATGGGAAAGATAATTTGGTGGAATATTATTAACAAAACTTTTGCAAGCCTTTATGCTTAAAGAGGTGGGAGTGACAATGGGTAACACATTCCTATACTATCATTTGACTATATTTTCCTCCTCTTTTACCAGAAATTTTTCTTTGTGTGTTATTAACCTGTAACTCAAAATAATGTTTGCAGTAAAATGAGAAAATATATAGCATAATCTTTTCTTACTCAGGTGTTATCTAAAAACCATTAGAATGATATTGGTACACAGAATTCTAATAGCTTTATCTCATAAAGGATGCTTATTAGGAATTAAATATAAAAATTAAAGTATATATAAGAAACTTTTACACATATATAGGTAACAGTTTCATAACATGTTTTATTTATTATTTTCCTCTGGTTATTTCTTCTACCTTAATTTTACACAAGTTATCACCTATTACAGAATAATAGAACTGAATTAAGAAGTAACATCTACCTGTAGAGTGACAAGCAGTTGTTATATGTTAGAAATCTCAAAATTCTTGTAAAATGATTTTTTTCACTTTGATAATAAACTTATTAACTTTTCCTAAAGATTATAATTCAGTTAAGTGACCATAGGTACAACAAGTTGAAACAATAGAAGTATGAATTAAAGTAGAACACATTGAACAAGATGGTATCCAGGACCTTCCTGTATCTGCTAGTCTATTACAATATGCACTTAACTTCGCTGATGTATTAAATAAAATACATCATACTAAATTTTTATATATAATAAAATATATTTGATCATATTAAATTACATTATAATTTGCATATATATTTATCCACAATAAATGTAAATTTATTATGAATTATATACACTTCTTCATGCTTAAGAGAGAAGGTATTTTATATTGAGATTGATCTATTAACACATTAAAATAGACTAGTTTTTAGTACAAGTTATATGGAAAACATAGTGTGTTGGGTTTTCTTGAAGATTTTATTTACTTATTTGAGAGAGAGAATGAGAGAGGGAGAGAGAGTATGAAATGGGGGAGGGTCAGAGGAAGAAGCAGCCTCCCCATTGAGCAGAGAGTCTGCCATGGGACTTGATCCTGGAACTCCAGGCTCAGGACCTGAGCAGAAGGCAGGTGCCTTACCAACTGAGACACCCAGGTGCCCCTGAGCATAGGTTTGTTGGGGTTTTTTTGTTGTTTTTTTTAACAGAATGTTGATTTCCATATCTTTTATAGACACAGACCAAAACTAAGTAACTGCATATGCATCTATTTATATATGACAATATTTTATATTTCTATCCAACATTAAAGTGTACCTATCTATTTATTAACTCTACATTGGGTTTCTCTAGAGTGTATACTGCATTAATATTTTTTTCTAAGATTATATATAGACTTTTGTCTCAGTTAAAAGACTGCTACTTTTTTATTATGTTTTCTGAGCTATTAAATTTTGAATTCATGTTTGTAATTTTCTATTTCCTTGACTCTCACTGTTTTCTGATTTTTTTCAAAATTATATCTTTTGGACATTCTTGTTTGAAATCATATCATCTGGAAAGAGTGATACATTTACTTCTTTTACAATATAACTGACTGCACAGATTATACACAGAGCTGTGTATTCAGGATGCTGTTCTTATTTTCCTCTTCTGTCTCCCCTTCTGCTCTTCCCTCTATTCCTCTTTCTCCTCCTTCTCTCTTTTTTTTCCTACTTGTTTTTTCTAATCCCTATCCCCACTGATTTTTTTTTTAATTTTTATTTATCTTAAAAGATTTATTTATTTGTGAGAGAGATAGAAAGAGAGAGTGCATGTGGTATGGGAGAGGGGCACAGGGAGAAAAATCTCAAGCAGACTCTGTGCTGAGTGTGGAGCCTGATGCTGGCTCTATCTCACCACCCAGGAGATAGTGACCTGAGCTGAAGCCAAGAGTCACTGGCTTAACGGACTGAGCCACACAGGTGCCCCAAAAACACAGATTTTTTTTTTTTTAAACTACAGATTTTAATAGGTGGATTTCTAGATTTCACTAACCATGGCATAGAGCTTTGGTATATATTGATATTGATATTGATATTGATATTGGATTCTGTTTTGTTTCCTTCTAAATCTGAATATAGGTTGCTGATTGTCAAATATCTACTTAATATCTCTTAAGATGCATATATTAGTAGGTAAGGAACCTCTTAATATGCTTAATTATATAAATAGATTTCTTAATATTAAAACAAGTTTGAATTATTGGGAATAAATTAACTTTATTAAAGCATGTGATTCTTTTAATACATTACTGGATTATATTCGTTAGTATTTCATTAGGATTTTTCCATTAGTTACATAAAAAGCAAAAGTGGTCTCTAACTTTCTTTCTTTTGTGCTATCTTTATAAGACTTTGCTATTGATGTTTTGCTAGCATTATAAAAATAAATGGGAAACTTTGCTTTTTTCTCTGTGCCTGGGATTCATTTTAAAATAGCATCTATTTCAAAAAAAGAAAATAAAATAGCATCTGTTTCTTGGAAATCTGTATTTTTTGGATTAATTTTATAGATTAATGGTTTATTTATTTTTCTTGAAAAGATTAGTGATTTGAAAACTTTATTGATTTCTTTATTGACATCAATTCTATAGTCTGCTTTCTAAGTAATTTCTGCTTTTATCTTTATTTATTTCCTTTGTTTTCTTTACATTTAAATTTTTCTGAATATATGTTTAAGAATTGTTCTTTTTTCTCCCTCCCTCCCTCCCTCCCTCTCTCTCTCCCTCCCTCCCTCCTTTCTTTCTTTCTTTCCTTCCTTCCTTTCTTCCTTCTTTTCCTTTCTTCCTTTCTTCTTTCCTTCCTTCTTTCCCATCTCTCTCTCTCTCTTTCTCTTTTTCTTTCTTCCTTTCTCTCTAATGCCAATAAAATTATTTAGTGCTTTGAGTTTTCCTGAGTTTGAATTTGCTTTGAATAAGGTTCAGACAGAGCTCATATATTACATAGGTCTGCTGTTTTCAAGATAGTTTGATGCAGGCCTCCATCCTAGGACCCTGAGATCATGACCTGAGCCGAAGGCAGTGGCTTTAACCCACTGAGCCACCCAGGCGCCCTTCAAGGTAGTTTTTAACTGAAGGTTTATTTTTATGTTTGGTTCATGTATTTATTTCCAAATACTGTTTATATTGCCACTTAAATTATTTTTTCTCTTGTCATTATAGTCTAGGATTATTGAATTAATGCCAGATAAAATCAGGTGTAATAATTTTTTAACATTCTTTTTATTGATTGCTATTTTCTTGAGTACCCAACAGATGATTGATTTTTAAAAATAAGTCTATCCATATGTGAGAAAAAATTACACTTCTTATTTGGAAGGCATAATTTTATGTATACCTATCAGATCAACTTTATTTTTTGCTGTTATTCAGTTTATTTATATTCTTAATATTATTTGACTCGTTAAAGGTTGCAAATCCTTACATGTTTCTATAATATGTAATATTATATAATGGATTTGAAGTAATTATCTTTATAATTTATACTATTAGCAATATGAAATGACACCTTTATTTCATTTATTTCATTGCTGTATATTAATTCAAACTAAGGGCTTGGAAAGATTAACCAGAGAAGGAGTTAATGATATATTTCCCAGGTAGTCCTAGAAGGAAGAGCAGCATTCACCCAGTCTCAAGCAACTTTTACCAAGATAATCAAAGTAACACAGACATAATTTGGAGCATCACCTAAATATAAAATATCATTTAAATACATTTAAATATAACCTGAATATAAATTTTAAAGTGTGAAATTCAAAACTAATAGAAATGACATCCAATTAGGAACTTGTTTCAAAATCCTTTTGTGATTATAAAAAATAAGTTTCTTGGGTGCCTGGGTGGCTCAGCTGGTTAAGAATCTACTTTTAGCTAGGTCATGACCAGGGAGCTCTGCATTGGGCTCCCCACTCAGCGGGAAGTCTACTTCTCCCTCTCCATCTTTCCCGGGTCTTGTGCTCTTTCACATTCTCTCTATCTGAAATAAATAGATAAAATATTTTTTTAAAAAATAAAAAATAAGTTTCTAAACAGCTTTAAAAATAAGCTTTTTATGTTTTGTGGAAAAAAGATCTGCTTATGTACTTAAATCGTTGCATTGTCAACTACTTCATATGACGAAAATGCCAAAGCAGACCGACATTTATAAAAGTAAGCCACATAGATGTAGAGTTTTAGAAAATTAGCAATATTTATATATATACATATATATATAAATTTAGCAAATTTAGCAATAATTAGCAAATATTATTTAAAACTTTTTTAAAAATACAATTAACATTCTACAATGGTAAAATGTGCATACACACTAAAAATATGCTTTCTTATGTAAAAAACATAAGAGAACTACCTAAATAAATAATTTGCTAAAGTCTTCAAAACAAATTTTTATCCCTTAAAAATTCTGAGATATTTAAGGATCAGTTTCTAGAAAAACAAATGTTTTCTATCATTCATGTGCATAGCAATGCTATACTGCAGTGAATATCTGCTGCGGATACATCATTTTGCTCTGGTTTTTCTGATACTGGGAAGAATATAAATAATATAGCACCAAGTCTGCATTTCTTAAACTGTTAGTGTTCTAGGTCTTTAGCCCTAAATTTATAATAAATGCTATTCTGTGTTTATATTCAGTGAGAATCATTACTGCCAAATACCCTGTATTGCTATTATATGTATCTTTATGTAGAAGAGAACATTTGGGGAAAAGAAAAAAAAATATTTCAAATGCTTTGCTATCCTGAAGATACTCCACATAATTGAAAACTGGGGAAAAACTCAAAATTAATAGCATTTTCAAGGCATAATCCTTAAATTTGTAAGAGGATAACCTTATTAATTAAATTACATAAAATTCATCTGGGTCAATTTAGAACCAAATTGTCCTTGAACTAGAAAGAAAAGAAAACATTAAAAGGAACCTCTTTGCCTTTTAATTATTACAGATCAAGATTGCAAATGAGAATTTAGCCCTTTTAATCCTCTTGAGTGAGTAAGGATTTTCACTACTAGCTGAACTTGTCATTCTAGTTTGCTTAGACTACACATTACCTTCTACCTCACCCAAGCATTGGATTAAGCATCATATAATGCTGGTAATTTTCATTTGAAAATCACATTTATGGACATGGAATATAATAATAAGAGACTCAGTTTCATTGTCCAAAATTATATAATATAGTAGAATGATTCTACAATGATTATTTTTTTTGTGATTTGCAATCAGGTAGTATGATGTTCAAAAGTTCTGTGTATATAAACTAAAGATTTGATGTTCTCTTTTTCTTCTTATGGATATGTAACTGGTAAAAACAACAGTCAGTTTGTTTCATGCTACTCATCTGAAGGAGAGAAAGAATTGAACACCTTTCATTCCTGGTCAACAAAGTAAGATTTACCTTGACTAGGAAAGATATTGCTTTTTACATATTGGTATGCTGTCTTTTTGCATAATCCCCAATTTTGGAAAACAAAATTGATTCTCAAATCCAAAATTATCTCCACATGATGCTTTAGAAGGCCATAGTTGGCTGGAATTTCATGATATAGTGAATCCAGAACTCCTTAGTTATAGACCACCTATCCATGTCAGCAAAATCTGCTTCCATTCCTAGAGCCACAGTTCACATTTTCTTCTTACCTCTATCTTGGCCTGTTTGAGATTAATTTGCAGGAGCTGTTCGATAGAAAGATGGGCAAGACATTATTTGCCTAAAATTAAAGATTAAAAAAAATGTCTTTTTTTGCAGTTTGCTGTAAAAATGCTATGGCCTTTCATTATTTTTCCTGCACTTACTTGAACAAGACATGAAAATTGAAAGTCTTAGAGGAGTCAAAAATTCTTTATAGTAATTCAAACATTTTCTTGGGCTTGATAGCATTAGACTCTTACTCCAATGTGTCATCTGGAGAGGTCTAAATCACCAACCAAAGTTTGATAATTGCTGAGTTATATATTTTAAAAATTATATCTCTCAAAAAATTATATCTACCTCTATATCTATCTATCTATCTATCTATCTATCTATCTATCTATCTATCTATCTATCTATCATCTATCTACATAAAATCTCCTTTCAAGAGAGTACCCATCTCTTCCAAATGTCATTCTCTTGGCAAAAAATTAATGTGGTTTAGGTAAAAAAAGGTAAATCCTGTATTTCACAGCCTGATGGAATAGAACAAACTGGAATTACTTTCCCCAGTAGAAACTCCATACCTGTTTTTCTTCCTTTGCCTCAGTTGCTAGAAAGCTCAATTAAACATGTGCTCCATGAGTAACCAGTGTGCAGTATTTGGAGCGTGCAAGAGCAACCTCTCAGCACTATTCCCAGTGTCATTTTATTCTTCCTTTCCTTCTTATCCCTGCCCAAGTGTACCCTCATTTGCTACTACTTTTTATCATTACTGTTATTGTTACTACTATCTGTACTATAGGTATTTTGAGAAGCCTTTTCAAATCCACTTGAATATAGGCAGAATCTGGGGGAAAAAAAGTACTATTAAGTGGCTGAAATCTGGGATGCAGTGAAGCTCAGCCTATCCCTCAGCTACTATTAGGTCATAAAGATATGGGGAGATGATGAGGCAGCAGAAGGAAGACAAGTGGACCGAGCCAAGAGGTTGGTTCATAGTCTCAAATTAGTAAGACCTGCTGCTGTAAGAAGATACCACCAAAGGAATTTCTAAAGCAGAATGGTTCTCAAAACAGCTTCCACCTTCTTTTCACGATTTTAATGAAAGGAGCCCTTAGGTCAGGATCACTTGAACCTCAAGTGAACCTTCCCTTGTTACATCTGGCAGCTTATTCCTAGTGGGAAAAAAACAATTTCAAGATACACCTGC
>PITA01009818.1:0-75377 GCA_004023965.1 Spilogale gracilis
ATGGGGAATGAATCTTGGAACATTGGAAAAAAAAAAAAAAAAAGAAAGGATAAATACCCAACTTTGGATGCGACATTGACCGGACTGGAGAAGATTGTGTTGAGTGAAATAAGCCAAGCAGAGAAAGTCAAATATCATATGGTTTCACTTACTTGTGGAGCATAAGGAGTAATATGGAGGACAGTAGGAAAAGGAAAGGAAATGTGAATTGGGGTAAATTGGGGAGAGAGATGAAACATGAGAGACTTTGAGCTCAGAAACAAACTAAGGGTCTTGGAAGGGAGGGGGCTGGAGGATGGGGGAGCCTGGTGGTGGGTATTGAGGGCACATATTACATGGAGTACTGGATGTGGTGCATAAACAATGAATCTTGGAACACTGAAAAAAATAAAATAATGTAATAAATAAAGGGAAGAATACCTACCAAAAAAACCCCCCCAAAAAACAAAAACAAACAAACAAAAAAGATCAGTGGTCGTCAAAGGTTGGTAGGGTGGGGAAGAGAAGAATAGGTAGAGCACAGAGGATTTTTAGAGCAGTAAAAACACTCTCTGTAATACCATAATGATGGATGCATGTCATTCGACACATTTGTCCAAACCCATAGAATATATGCAATACCCACTGTTAATTCTAATGTAAACTATGGACTTTGAATAATTATGACATGTCAATTACAGGAAATATACCAGTATCATGGGCAATATTGATCAAAGGGGAGGTTGTGCATGTGTGGGTGCAGTGTGTATATGGAGCTTCTTACACTTTCCTATACCTTCCCCTCCATTTTGCTGAGACCCTAAATCTACTCTAATAAATAAAGTCTTAATTTAAAAAAAAGAATGAAAGAAATGTAAGTGAATTAAATGACCTAATGAAAAGGCAGAGATTAGAGATTGGATTGGATGAAAAAATAAGATCCAAATATATGCTGTATACAAGAAACCTGTGTACAAGATTCAAAGATACAGATCAGTTGAAAATAAAAGAATAGGAAAAGATATACCATGCAAACAGCAACTATAGAGGAACTGCAGTATCTACATCAGACAAAATACACTTTAAAACAAGAAATGTTATTAGAGATAGAGTGGTATTTCATAATGATAAAAGGTTAAATCCACAGGAAGATGAAATATGCAACAATTACAAGCACACACAAATAGAAACAGAATCCCCAAATACATGGAACAAGCTAATAAAATTAAAGGAAAAAGTAAACAATTCAAAAATAGCAGTTTCAGACTTCCATACCACATTTTCTATAATGGATAGAACTAGGGAGAAGAATAAATACAGGCTTAGTTTAGTATGTAGAAATCAATCACTGTACTACATATTAATTGAATAAAGGGTAAAACCCACATGATCATCTCTGTAGATGCAGAAAAGACCTTTGACAAAATCTAACACTCTTTCATGGTTATACACCTTCAACAAATTAGGAATAGGAGGAAACATCAATCTGATAAAGGACATCTAGAAAGAATGCACAGCTAAGATAATCACTGATAAAAGATTGAATGCTTTTGCCCAAAATTAAGGATAAAGATAAGATGTATTCTCTCACTATTTCTATTTAGCATTGTACTAGCCAGGTGAGTTAGGCAGTAAGGGGAAAAAAAAAAAGTTACCCAGATTGGAAAAGAGAAGGTTAAAAGGATCTGTGTTTGCAGATGACATGATCTTGTCTCTAGAAAACTGAACACACTAAAAACTGTTGGAATTGATAAATGAGTTAAGCAAATTTGCAGGATACATGATCATTATGCAAAAATTAATTGTATTTCTATACACTAATAATGGCAATCTGAATTGAGATTAAGAATATAAATTATTTTTTTCTTTAAGATTTTATTTATTTACTTGAGTGAGAGAGAGAGCACAAGAAGGGGAGAGCACAAGCTGGGGAGAAAGATAAGCAGGCATGGAGCCTGGTGCAGGGCTCCATCCCAGGCCCCTGGCACCAGAGCTGAAGGCAGCGATTTAACTGACTGAGCCACCCAGGTGCCCCAAGTATAAAATTCTTAATAATAAACAATGAGGTACAATATTTGTACAGTTGAAAACTATACAACATTGTTGAAGAAAAAACAAAACCTAAATAAATGGAAAAGCAACCCATGTTTATGGGTTGGAAGACATCATATTATTAACCTGGCAATACTTTCCAAACACATGTATTGATTGAACATAATCTCTACCTCAATTCTAGCTTTGTTGAAGAAACTGACAAGATGATCTTAAAATTCATACTGAAATGCAAGGGACCCAGAATAGTCAAAACAATTTTGAAAGAAAAACAAATTTGGGTTATTCACAAACTCAATACATGGTTGCAGTAATCAAGATGAGGTGATACTAGCATTAGGGATACACTTATAAATAAATAGAATGTAATTGAGAGTGTAGACATAACTCTTGCATTTTTGGTCAGTTTATTTTCAACAAGGGTATCAAGACAATTCACTGGGGGGGCGGGGATAAGTCTTCACAACAAATGATGCTGGGACATCTGAATATCCATACACAAAAGAATGAAGTAGGACCTGCTTTCTTACAGAATACACAAAAATTAACTAAAAATCAATCATAGGCCAAAATGTAAGAGCTCAAACTTAAAAAACTCTTGGAAGAAAACTTAGGGGTAAATCTTCATTAACTTGGATTAGGCAGTGGTTTCTTAGATAAGACAACAAAAACACAGTGACAAAAGAAAATAATAAATAAATTGGATTACATCAAAATTAAGAATTTTGTGCTGCAGATGATAACATTGAGAAAATGAAGAAAACAGATAAAATGGGAGACAACATTTATAAATCATATATATATATTAATATTTTATTTATTTATTTGAGAGAGAGAACAGAGGCAGAAAGGGAGCACATGAGTTGGGGGGAAGAACAAAGAGAGAGGGAAAACAGGACTCTGGGATCATGACCTGAGCCAAAGGCAGATAGATGCCTTAACCGACTGAGCCACCCAGGTGCCCTTATGTATCATTTATCTGATAATGCACTGGTAACCAGAACATACAAAGAACTTATATAATAATAATTTTAAAAATCCAATTAAAAAATCCAATTAAAAAATCGGCAAAGGATTTGAATAGACATTTGCCCCATAAAGCATGCACAGTGAAAGGACATTTGGGAAATGCAAATCTTTTCACTAGGGGACACAAGTTGGAGAAATGTGGAGAGATCTGGTGATGCAATAGTCAACATTTCAAAAATGTAATAGGACTTGTGATTTCTCATGTGTGCTCATACTTAAAATTTAAAGTATGTTTGCCTTTAGTTATATTGAAAATGTCCATCAAGCCTTATGATAATAAATATAAAACCTCTCAATCTCTTTCTCTGGATAAATAGATGTCAGAGAGATGATAGATAAAAGATGTATAAAATTCCTATTATAATCCAAATTTTATTCTATGGCTTACTTTTTATTACATCTTCAGACCAAAGAGGACATTCTATATTTTGCTGCAGTGAAGTTTTATTATAAAAGAAAAATATGATGATGGGAACATTTACTTTGAAGTAGACTTTAAAAATTAAAACAATGTTTGATTTCTGTGTGTTTATACAGATCAAGGGAGAAATAGAATGTTGGCGAGATTCTATATGCTATCATTATTTATAAAGTATGGGAAAAATAAGAACATGACTTGGGAATGATGCTAAAATTAACTTAAAAGTGAAGCATATCCTGGCAATATATGGAGTAGGCAGTTAAAAACAATGGCAATTATGGCTAATAAACAACTTGTATAAACAGAACAAAAAAATAAAATCACTGTTACTAAAACACAACAATTTTGGCAATTATATACAACCCTTTTTTTTTGTCATGATAGAAAATATTTTGTTGTTGTTGTTGTTAAGGTCTTTTCTACAGAAGCTTCATCAAAACACAGCCAATCCTCGCTTACCTTTTATTGATACTATATTAAATACTAAAGTTGAAAACAATGGACCCTAAAATTATTAATATTTCTTTAAATATTAAAAACTTACTTGGAATATCATCAATCTTCCATTTTTACAATTAATCATTATGCTCAGTCTCTCTCTCATATACATATATATATATATATACACACATAGGTTAAATTTTATATATCAGTACTCTTTATTATTATATCATCATCAAAGGAAGATAACAGGTATTAGAATTATAAATAATTTTTCCAACCAATGAAGGAATAAAACATGTCTATAATCCTCCATGAAATCTAGAACCAGAATTTAATGAGAATCAATATTTACATTACCAAGTTTTCAAAGTAAAATGTTCCGCTCAGGTTATCATAATAGTAGAAAAATATTTCCCCCTCCCCAATCTTCCTCCAGCAATATTTTAAAATTAAAATCAATATTTAAAGATTTATTTTACTTCGGAATGGTGTTACTTTTCCTTATCAAATATCCTTTCCTTTTCTTCATGAGTATTTGTTGAATTCACAAGTGGGTAAAAAAATTTGGCTTAGTAATGTAAGCTCTTCTGTTTCCTGGAATTCCCATCATATTTCTTGTTGTAGAGGTGGAAAACTTCTTGTGGGAGTGCTGTATACAGATTAAGTCAGAAAAGGCCTCATGTTTTCTTTTTCATCTGAGTTCCATAAGAATTTGGCCTCTCAGCTATACAGAACTCAAAATCTGAAAAACAGCTAAAGCCATAGCAAGTATTTAGTAATACCTTCTGTTTATTTATTGATTAAGGGTTAGCAGGTCTGTGCAAACCTATGCCAGTCAGCCTTTCCAGAGATTGATTTATTCCAGGAAACTGATCTAATAACCTGAACTGAAAGAAAAATTTTCTTTTTTCTATTAGGAATGTCTATCTTGGAAAATGAAGATTCAAAAGAACTTGAAAATTGTACAGAGGTACTAAATATACTGATGTTTTGAAAATTGTACAGAGGTACTAAATATACTGATGGAGATATGCAAAGAAGTATATCAAATTAGAAAAAATACATCTGCCTAGAGATAAACCTACTGGGGCCTTACCATGGCTGGTAAGAATTTTCTCTCCAGGTGAATACCAATGAAATAGTTCTCTGTTTTCCAAACTATTTATTTTTCTTCTGATTTAGTATTTATGTTTGATAGGCAAATTAAATGAGCCTGCCATCTGCTCTGATCTCGACTTTGTATAATATTAAGTCTCTGGTCGGGGATAATCTGTCCTATTTAGACCTTCCCTCAACTAATGAATCTAAGAGAGATTTTAATGAACACCTGGTGTTTCTGTCACTGAGCATTATCGCACAACCCCTTTTTTTAATTTTTATTTTTATGTGGAGGAGAGAAGAGTAAAATAGCACTACAATATTCTTCTAGGGAATCATTCCTTCTATTTTCTCCATAAGTGGCAGTGGAGAGATTGACTACACTTCTTCACTCAATTCTATATACCAGGAGTAGGACAAGGTTAAGTCATTGGCTTATTCCAATGTTCAGCCACAATCATTAAAGAGTAATCCAGTCATCCTTTATGGGAGGGAGAGAACATTTATTGAAGCTGGTGGAGGAAAATGGCTTTTTATCTCACCCTGTAGGGCATGGTATCAGCAAGTAAAGTCAAGATCTGCAGAGGCATGTTATCTGCCCTAAGGGGAGGACCTAAGACTGCCAAAAGAACCAATTTTGAAGCCTCAGGATAAAGTTATTAGCATGGAAGGCAGAACAGAGAGATGGAGAAGAATCGGTCTTTGGTCATTCCATCTGAGGCCCTGGGGGGAGGGACTCTTCTGAAATTAAATATATATATAGACGTTTTAATTACCAATGAATAGATTTAATTTGTCTTAGAGTCAGTTTGCTCTAGATTTTCTGTCACTTGCTAATAACACTGCCAAAGACATCTTACTCAACTAATAAAGAAGTGAATGCTCATTTACCAAAGAGAATAATTTTCTTTATTTATATACATATTTAACCATCAGAGAAATGTACCACTTACAAAGTTTTGTGTACATTTTTAATTAGCAGTGTGATTCTGTGTGATTGGGAAACACAAACAGATGAGCCATGCCAGGGTGGGGTGTGAGCCTTGTAACAGGTAGTCACTAGGTTTCAATCTTTTTTTATTTTTTAAGATTTTATTTATTTATTTGACAGTAAGAGAGATCACAAATAGGCAGAGAGGCAGGCAGAGAAAGAGGGGGAAGCAGGCTCCCTGCTGAACAGAGAGCCCGATGCGGGACTCGATCCCAGGACTCTGAGATCATGACCTGAGCTGAAGGTGGAGACTTAACCCTCTGAGCCACCCAGGCACCTGACTAGGTTTCAATCTTTAGACAGTAGAGGAAAGGCCCCTTTGGAGTCCAGTGCTGTGTTTTTTTTTTGTTTTTTTTTTTTTTTTTTTCCTCCTTGGATGCCACACTTAACTCTTCTATGCTGTGAATTTCTTGGATACTGTGAAAGCCTATTTTAGAGGCTTAAGCCATGGTGCTCAAAAAACTCCCTGAATGTTTTTAACCTTTTAAAAAGAAAAACTGGCATGCTGCTTTTCTTTGTTCACATTGGGCACTCCTTAATGGAGGGTCAACAATGTCTGCTAAAGACTACAGACAGCAGCTGCCTGCAATTTCCCCCATTTTCTATAATTTTTCTCTGGCCTTTGCATTTCAAATGAGCAACAAGGAATTTTTTTTAAACTTTTTTAGATAAATGCTATACTTATGTTACATAATAAACTCTAAGTTATAACCTATGATCTCTGCAATAAATCCTACCATACCTATCTTGGATTTGGATTTCCTATGACATCCTCCCTACCAGGCAAGCCCCTTTCCCGATTTATTTCTACTTAAGCTGGCTCTTTCTTTTGTTCCTTCCCTGTGGTACACCATTTTAAAAGGTCAATTTTAGGAACACTTTTGGTTTGAATATTTTTCCTTTGTTTTTATTTTGAAAGACCAAGAGTTCACATCTAGTTTTTCAAAGAATAAGAATTTTTATTATTTCAAATCTGATTGTCTGAACCAGGCTTGAAGTCTTAGGCTGTATGTCCATGGTTTAAAGGGATCAAAGTCTTGGAAAGCATTCATTTGATTTTATCAAAGTGAAGGTCTAGCCTAATGGCTCAAACCTTCCAAGTATGTCTAATTAGTGGATCAAATTACCTAGAATAGCTCTTCTATGTCAAGATTTTCCTTTATCCTCTCTATTCATTCTTTAATATATAAATTTATGAATTTGGCTCTGATGCTTCACTGTAAATGTCGTCTCACGATTACCAATCTTAAACATGGAGTTCTAACTTTATTTCTCATGGCACTTCTACGCTTTACAACATTGCCTTTACTTCTCAGTGCAATCTTTTGCTTTCCCATTAAATGCAGAACCCTCAACTTTGCTTTTACTTCTCACATACTAAATGCTGGCATTTCAAATAGAACCATTATCTTTATGTCTTTGTTTCCTTTTCTTTTTGTTTGTTTTGAGCAAAACTCAAAAGTCATGAAGTTGACTCAAAAGTCAGCTTCATGCATAACTTCAAAAATCTGTGTTCATTAGCTCCAATTACGATGCGGAAAGCCAAATCCAAACCTTTAACACCTGTTTAACTTCTCCACTTAGAAGCCTCCACATTTTTTCAAATTTAACTGATCCCATTTTCTTTCACCCTAAATAAGAACCTCCTCCTTAGACTGAACAACCTGGAGTTAGTATTTATTTAGATTTCCTATTCTTTTGAAGCCAGCATCCATTCAGTCTGCAAATTCTCTGCATTCGGCTTTTCTTTCTATTCCTTTCCTACAATTCTGGAACAGATCTTAACCAATTCTTGAGCGATTTCTTGCAAGAATTTCTTTCCTAGACCCCTCATGTCCTGTCTCTCCTTTTTCACGTACGTGGATAGGTCAATCTTGTTAAAGCAAAGCTCTGTACTTTTCAGACCTTCACTCAGACTACCACTGTAAACTAATACAATCACAATTTCTAACAAGCCTTTAATCACCTCTATTACCCTTTCGGCTTTACTGCTTGCTTTTCCTCCAGAATGAGGACACTTCACCATTCAGTGCCCTCTCAGTGCATACAAACCCTCACACCTGGAATAATTCCCCATCATTTCTACCTGCGAGAGTTCACGATAAAGCTGCTCAAGCATCCCGGCCTTCAAAATCTCCTTTTTCCCTATTTGCTCTTTTCTCTGACCTCTCCCAGGAAGCATCTTTTCTTTTTCTCCACTTTTTTTTTTTTTAAGATTTATTTATTTATTTGAGAGAGAGAGAGCGAAAGAGAGAGAGAGGAAGGAGGAGAGGGAGAGAAGCAGACTCCCTGCTGAGTGCAGAGCCCTCAGGGCTCCATCTCAGGACCCTAAGATCATGACCTGAGCTGAAATCAAGAGCTGGATGCTTAACTGACTGAGCCACCCAGGTTCCCCTTTTTCTTGACTTCTATTAAATCAAAAAAAAATTTTTTTACTATTTTTAAGTATTAATTTTTATTTAAATTGTTATTTAATTTTTTTAAATTTTTGCTTTATTATTTTTGTATCTCTTCTTGCCAAGGAAGCTGTAAATTTCTCCAGAAGTGGTAATTTGTATCACTTATTTTTCTATTCTCCATAGTGCCTAGTGAAGGAACTGTGTAGGTGCTCAGGTAAATTTTTTTTTTATGATTTTATTTATTTATTTGACAGAGAGAAACACAGCAAGAGAGGGAACACAAGCAAGGGGAGTGAGAGAGGGAAAAGCAGGCTTCCCACTGAGCGGGGAGCCCGATGTGGGGCTCGATCCCCGGACCCTGGGGCCATGACCTGAGCTGAAGGCAGACGTTTAACAACCGAGCCACCCAGGCACCCTCAAGTAAATCTTTGAATGTATTTCCAGTTCTGTACAAACTGAGCAGGGTTATGAAACAGCCTTCAACACTTTAAATTTTTGATTCTGTTCACAGGCAATTAAATTCTCTAAATGGGAGATAAAGGATTTTTTTTTTCTCACTGAGCTATGTATAATATAACTCTATGTAACATCAGACTGAATTAGTTAAAAAATATATATATGAAGGTTCCAAATAAACAATGTGACTGGAGCCTCAGATGTTTTCTCACTCTCCCATGCCTTATGGCATTATTAGAGCTGGGCTTGAGGACTGAGCCCACTGCTAAATAGTTGTATGGCACTGACCAGAATATATTACCTTTATAAGCTGGTTTTCTTGTGAGTAAAGAGTAATACTCCACACTGAAGTTGTTAAGAAAAAACAGGACAGTATGAAGTGATACAGAGAAAATGCTCAATATACAATAGCTACCTGTGATATGATCATGTATGATTGACTACTTTTTCTTAGCTAAAACTTAAATTTCCATCTACTAAGCAAGATCTCTGAAACGTTAGACAGTGTTTGCTCTTCCCAAGTTTATTACACGTTGCATTCCCTGCTTTTCTCAAATCAAATTGCTGATACCCTTCCTACCTTGTTTAGAGAATCATAAAATCTGCCATAATGTCTATCATGGAATTGTTGCAAAAGAATAGAAAAATTGGCAGCTATTAGTATATATATATATACTATTTTTTTTTTTTTTACTTATCATTCAGAACTGTTCCATGGGGGCTTTATTTTTTTTATTAACTTCTGATAATATAAATGTTTTGATCTATTTCTCTATTATATTGCCATATAAATGATAGAGCATTGTCTAAATTAGAAACAGATTGAGTGCACATTTTGAAGGACTCTTCATAAACTTCTATAACTTGTGGTCAGTGCTGTAGAGGCACATCACCATCATCAGTCATTCCCAATAACTGCCTAGGGCTTTACAGTTTACAGAACACTATCACTACATCATCAGCTTTGAGTTTTGCAAAACCCAGTTAGGAAGGCAGGACAGGCATCATTATTTCAATATTATAAAGGAAACTGAGGCTCTCAGAAATTAACTTGTATAAAGTTATGTAGCTTATAATGGAGAGCAACATTCAGAATAGTCTTCTGACTTTTATTTTTTAAGGGAAAGGGAGAGAGAGAATCTTAATGGAGCCTGATGTGGGGGGTCAATCTCATGACCCTGAGATCATAGAGCTGAAACCAAGAGTTGGATGCTTGGGCACCTGGATGGCTTACCTGGTTAAGCACCTGCATTTAGCTCAGGTTATGATCCCAGGGTCCTGGAACTGAGCCCTTTATCAGGTTCCCTGCTTACTGGGGAGACTGCTTCTCTTTCCTTCTGCCCCTCCCCCTGCTTGTGCTCTCTCTCCCTCTCAAATAAAGAAATAACATCTTAAAAAAAAAAATTGGATACTCAACTGACCTAGCCCTGCAGGCACCCTCAGTCTTTTGACTTCTAATCAAAGATAATTTGATAATTAGATAACTAATCTCCTTAATTCTTAATGTCCATGAGCGATATGGTAAAATTAATCATATTTGCCAAACAGCAGAATTTAAGACAAACTGAGTATCCTTCCAAAAAAAAGTTCTTGCTAAATAATGAAATTGGGAATTCTTTTCTTGTTATTGTCCATATTGTATGGTTCAGTATAAGTATGCAATATTCTTATCTTGGTATAACCCCCCCAAACTTTTAGTAACTTTATACTTTCTCCTTCCTTCTCTCATTTTTTTGACACACGAACTGGTTGAAGTGAGTCAGTAAATAAGCAAACATTTAAATACATGTATGTGTATACATTTGATGTGAATGTACTTTTTACAGAAACAAACAGAAAAACCAGGTGCTGACACCTGGTACCATTGTTCAACCTTTGTTCAAAAAAACTCTGATGATGTCCATGGAATATGGGGAAAACATTAATAGGAATTTACTATAGTAATGATGTGGCTAGGAAGACATTTAAATGTGATTTTCACTGTTCAATACTATATAGCTTATTAAAGATGACTATTTTTCCATAAAGACAGTTATCTGAGTGACAGAAATAAGTGATGGCATTTCTATTTTACATAATAGAATCACCTATTTTAAATGCAATAGAGATGCCACTGTGTCTTATCTCTTGGGACCTCTGCCTCCAACATATAGTGAAGCCTGGCTAACCTAATGAAAAATACTAAAGAAAAAACAAAAAGTCATATGACCTAAAGGAGACTGAGAGATCTTTCATTTGGGTCGCCCAAGGTGATTAAGAACTGCTTTCTTAATATTCAGTGAAGTGACGGTGTGACTCAGTCCAGTTGGCATGCATTTACTTTGAATACACAGAATATACTGGTGTAAAGTGACTGATGCAAAGTGGATATGGCTTTATTTTTCATAAGGTTACATTTTTCCTTAGATCTAAATGAGAATTTTAATTCCTTGAATTATGTTAGCCAAATACACCTGCCAAGTCTTCTTTTTGTAACAGTAACTACCACACTGAAAAATTAGGTGTATTTACTCTTGATACATTTGATGGTCCCTTTGGAAAGTCCTCCCTTTCTGTATTTTGTGAGATTTAATAAGTTTGGAATAAAAATTACTTTGTTTCTTTGAAAAATATTCTGGGGGTAAAAATATAGGTAAGTTTAGCACCTCCTGTAACATTAAAAGGACCTGTTCATTTAAAAATCTTTTTCTTCCAGGGACAGAGTCAAGAGGCATTCAGAATGGCCCAGTGTTTGCCACACCACCACAGGCTGTCCTACAACACAGTCTAACAAAACCAGCTGCCGGGACCAGGGCCAGTCATGGTGTCCCTAAGCTGAGTGCCAGGTCCCTGTCCACACTTTCGTCACTGCCCTCTGTTCTCAGCACAGGGCTTTTCCAGAGAGTTTGGTTCATAGGCTGCCAAGATGTTGGCAGAAGTCAGTTCTGGGGAGCATGACAAGGTGTCCACCCAAACAAGATTCCTTAGCAACATCTGTGGTGTCCAAACATGAACAGGTGCGGGTTGGCTTTTCCAGAGTGCCTGCTCATGCATTGAGGCTCCCATGGGGCAGGGTGTCAGGGTCCCACACTGCACCCCTGTGTGGCCAGAACACCCAGGAACCTGCTTGCCAGACCCAGTCTTCTTGTTCCCCAGTCTCAACTGAAATCTTTACCAGCAAGCCTCCTGTGACCTGTCAGCTCAGAAAGGCCACTGCCTTTGGTGGCCCTTGTCTTTCCATTTGGCAAAAGCAGGTCATCCTCCTATCTCTGTGGCCCCAGGAGACTGTGCTGCCTGCTGGGCACCGCAGTGCTTTCACCATCATTTAACATCAGCTGGGACCCTCTGGCGAGGTGGACTCAGGACGAGTGTAGGCAGCAGAGCACAAGGCAGTGGACAGTTGAGAGAGACGATTCCAAGAACATCATATTGCAGTCAGATGCCATCTGCCACCAGATTCTGGAGTCTAAATGTTGGATTTTTGTTGGTTTTGCATTTATGGGAGGAAAATAGAAAATTCTTATTCTTTCCATAAGGAAACCCTCCCCCCCAAACAGACTGTCTCGATTCCCTAGTAATAGAATTGTTTACCTTTATACCAAGAAGGTTCTGAGAAGCATCAAAATCCACATGTGGCTTGCGCACAGGCCAACTTAGTGGAGTTTGTGCTGTGAGACCTGAAGCTGTCCTGAGGCTGTCTAAGAAAACATGTCAGGGGGTGGGGCACCTGGGTGGCTCAGTCATTAAGCGGGTGCCTTCGGCTCAGGTCCTGGTCCTGGAGTCCCCGGTTTGAGCCCCACATTGGGCTCCCTGCTCAGCAGGAAGCCTGCTTGTCCCTCTCTCACTCCTCTTGCTTGTGTTCCCTCTCTAGCTGTGTTTTGGTCTGTCAAATAAATAAATAAAATCTTAAAAAGAAAAGAAAAGAAAACATGTCAGGGGGGTCTTTGGTGGTTCCATGTGTGCTAAATGTGTCTGCCAAGGTGATGTGTGCTTTCCTTATTGAAGAGCAGAAAAGTGCTGTGAAAGATTTGAAAGCTAAATTCAAAAATGAAGATTTTTTTGAGTAATGGAAAAATCAAATGGCAAAAAAAAAAGGTTTATACTCATCCTTTAGAATGAGACAAAGTAAATGAGTACTATTAGAACAAAAGGATGGAAACTAAAGGGAAAATGAGTTTAACTCTGACGAACACCTGGAGAACCAAAGAAGCATTTTGTTTATTAAATTTCCAGATGAGAAATTTTTTCTTTGCATGTTGAAAATATAGAGTATTTCCTACTCTAAATAAACATGCTTCTTAATTTAGTGTTAACTTCCTCATACTAATTAAGAAACTTTAAATATTATTTGTGTTGTCAATGAATGACCAGGCTTTATCCACCTGTTTTTCCCACCAGAAATATATGATGACATCCGCACACTGTTAGGGAATACATTTTCACTGAGATTCCCATGGTCTGCATCACCTATTGTTTAAAACACAATAAACTGGCAGGGAATGAATCTATAATAAAACCAGCAACAGTTGCTTGGCACCTGGAAATACATGATGTGACACAAATACTAAGTATTTTGGAGGGCAAATTGTCAGTCTTACACAAACCTTATGACTGTTAGTGACTAGCACTTATACCACTATTTCTAACTCTATTTCCTTTACTGATAGGAGCTATACACAGTTTAACTATCATTGTGAACCAAATATTTCATATCATGCTTTAAGGGACTAACAAACCATCTTCTGCTCTCATATCTAATAAAAAAGTATTCTGAGGACTTGGTGACACAGTGTCTCTTTCCCTCTTTCAAAAGTAGGCACACACATAATACAGTTTCTTCTAAAGGGATCCATAAGAAAAAAAACAATTAAGCTTACATTAGGAAACTAGAAGTATTATTAATAGACTCTAATATCTACTCATGGAGGAAAAAAACACATTTTAAAAATATTTTCAAGTTTTTTGTGCCTAGATTTTCCATCTTTATGATCACTGGCTTACTTAAAAAAACCTATTAAGATTAATAAATGGTATCTGTATGATTTGTGGATGGACAATACACTGAGTAAAATGCTTTCAATTTTTATTGTCTCAAAATACTCAATTTTATGCATTATTTTTCTCTTTAAAGTAGAATAATCAAGTATTAATTCTTCAATAAAGGATTAAAAAATTTTCACAATTTTATTTCAGAATACAATTAGTATGTGGTGTATCCACCTAAGATATTTAAATAGCTAACCAATTAGCAAAAATATTGCAGATCACATTTAATTAATTTCAAATGGAAGTTGAGTTTACTACTTGGCTCAGTGGCCAAAATTAACTTAAAAATACTATCCAAAGTATACACATACAATTAAACAAAATGACAAGAACAGCATACTCTTTTTTTTTTTTTTTTTAAGATTTTATTTATGTGACAGAGAGAAACACAGCCAGAGAGGGAACACAAGCAGGGGGAGTGAGAGAGGGAGAAGCAGGCTTCCTGTCCAACAGGGAGCCCGATGTGGGGCTTGATCCCAGGTCTCAGGGATCATGACCTGAGCCGAAGGCAGTCGCTTAACCCACTGAGCCACCCCGGTGCCCCAAGAACAACATACTCTTAATGAGGACAGCACACATCTGAATCAAATTAGGAAAAAGAAATTGAAATTATCCTTGAAGCATTTAGATTTTATCATTAGATTCACTTTTATTACTGGACAATGATTTTTCATTTTCAAAAGTGTCTTTTACCCGCAAAATAAGAAATTTTCAATTTATAAATACAAATACTTTACATAGAAAATGTGGAACTTAAGTTGAGAAAACTTTATAGTAATCGCAAAGGCTTCTCATTTCAGAAATGTGATTTATTTCCTGGTCTATTTCCTACCTACATCATGGGCACAGTGAGTCATTGTTTTTCCAAACCTCGTTTTTTCCCCTTCAATGAATAATCTTTCCAGTATGAATTTGATTGACCTTCTCGCTTTATGTCTTTCTTCCTTCCTTTTTTTTCCAACTTGAATTATTTAAAATATTTATTTTGAGTCTCTGGGTCATCCTGAAATGGCCATAGGCCATATGGGAAATAGCTTTCTCTTCTGTGTAATATGACTAACATAATTAGTTAGCAGTTAACATAATACATATCTATCACAGTGCTTGATAATCAGAGACTTAAGAAATTAAGTGATGGTTAGGCAAATGGACTCTGGAATTAGAATATTTGCATTCAAATTTCAGGTCTAATACTTGTTAGTTGTGTGGTCTTGGGTAAGTTGAATGAACTTTCTGAGTTTCTATTTTCTTATCTGGTAAGAGGGAAGAATACTAATACTTGGCTTAAGTTACACTTATTGGTGAGGGAATTACAGCCTTTATTGAAATTAAGCATCAGAAAGAAGAGCTAAGACAGAAAAATACATTATTGTACTAGGGAACTATTAATTACATTTTAAAACAAATTACTACAGTTAAAAAAAAATAATGCACCAAACTTGCAATTTACATGTATTACAAGTTTAGGAAAGAAGAAAACCCATGTTTGATGCATTTTATATCTATTGTTTGTTGTATGAGTACCAGTGCTGCCCCCCCCCTTTTTTTTTAAGATTTTATTCATTTATTTGAGAAAGAGAGCATGAGTGGGGCAGGGAGTGGGGAGTGGGGACAGAGGGAGAGGAAAAAGCACAGACTCCCAGCTGAGCAAGAAGCCAGATGTAGGGCTTGATCCCAGGACCCTGGAATCATAAGCTTAGCTGAAGGCAGACAGTTAGTCAACTGAGCTACCCAGGTGCCCTCTGTATTCTTTTTTTTTTTTTTTTTTTTTTAAGAATACCTTTGTGGCAAGAAGATATTAAAAAAAGAAGAAGAAAGAAAAAAGAAAAAAAGAAAAAAAATGTAAATGAAATTTTAGCAATTTGTTTTTATGTCTTTCTTCTATCTAGCCTTCCTAAAATAAATTATATCAATTATTTAAAAACCGGTGAGTATTTTTATTTTTTTAACTGCTTACTTTCTTTGTTAAGAAAAATTCCATAGGTAATTTTTTTGGTTTAAAAAAATGAAAATACAGATAAATAATACTAAGGAAAGTACTACCACAGTTCCTATAACCCTCAGATAACTACTCCTAACAATTAGGCCAACTACTATATAATTGTTTTATATTAATGGAATCCAAATATACATTCTCTAGTCTCACAATTCCTTTGCCTAGCACAATGTGAGGCCTATAGTAGAGGCATTAGTAAATATTATTGTGAGTGACTAAATGAACAATTGAGACTTAATAACAAGCTGAGGAAGAATCTTTTGGAAATATTTGATCAAGTTTATTTCAAGAGCAGGATTCTTATTGGAATTATTTTACATACTCAGATGCCTTTGGTAGAAAAATGCAATCTACTACAGTGAGCTTTGCATTCAAAGAACAAAAAACATCTATCCATTTATATATATGTTTTTGATATTTCACAGTGGTGGTTTTCATGTTCTTCAAATATATTTGAGGAATTTTGATTTTTTTAATTGAAGTTATGAAGGAATATATGGTTATAATAATAGCAATAATGGTTATTTGGCTTAATAGGAGTATTTCTGGCATTTTATTATACAGGGCGATGTTGGCTTTTGGTTTCAGGAAGATATTATTTAATGTACTAATAAAGAATATTTACTCACATTTTATTATGGATTTTAACAAGGAATTACTTTTCTGGTTAATCAAGATGACCATTTTTCTTCTTCTTTGACCAATTAATGGTTACTAATAAATTCAATGAATCAATTCCTTAATGTTAAATCATCATAGCGTTCTTGGAAGTAATTAAAAATAATTACTTCCTGATATTTTATTTATGAACTCAGTATTATTTATAAATGATAATGTTCGGTTTTCATTTTTCTGTGAACTCTCTCAGGTTTTGGCAGCAAGTTTATGCTAGCTTCAAAAAATGAATTCCAAAAAACCTCTCTATTTAACTTTATGATCCAGAAGAAGAATTTAAATAGCATAAATATAAGAATTATTTCTACTTGAAAGATGAGATTGGCTTCTGAGTAGAATAACCTGTATCTGTTATATTCTTTTGTAATAGACTTAAAATATATATATATATATATATATATATATATATATATATATATATAACTTCTATTTTTGAGCTAATTGTAGATTCACTCGAAGTTGTAAACGATATACAGATATTCCATGTACTATTTATGCAGTTTTCCCACTGGTACCATCTTGCAAAACTATAGCTCTATATCACTAACTGTATATTGTCATTACTATAGTCAAGACATGGACAATTGCCATTACTGTAAAGATCACTCATCATTCATAATACTCTTTATAGTCACACCTACTTCCCTTCTCTCCCCACTGTTTTAACTCCTACCAACTACTAATATGGTTTACATTTTTATAATTTTGTCATGTTAGGACATTATATAAATGGACTCATGGTTTGTTACCATTTGGAATTGTTTTTTTTTTTTTTTTCCTTTCACTATAATTCTCTTTAGATTCACCTAAAATAACAATCTTAGTTCCTTTGTCTTTCCATATAAATTTTAGAATAATCTTGCTTACTCCACATTATCTAGCTAAAAAAATCCTACTGGGGTTTTCACAGGAACTATATTAAATGCAAATATTTATTTAAGGATTATTGGCATCTTTACTATGTTGTCTTCTAATCCATGTAACACAGTATTTTTCCTCACTTATTTAGAACTTTGATTTCCTTCATCAGTGTTTTGTAGTTCCCAGCATACAAATTTGATATATGTTTTGTTGATTTGCACTTAAGTATTTCATTACAAATAACATTGTATTTTAAATTTTGATGTCTATACTTTCATAGGTAATATACAGAAATATAAATGATTTTTGTATGTTTACCTTGTGTCCTGTAACCTTGCTGAACTTATTTATTATCAAGAAATTTTTTTATAGATTCTTTGAGATTTTCTGCATAGACAATTATGTAATTTACAAATAGAGACAGTTTTAGTTCTTTCTTTTCAGTTTGTGTGCCTTTTATTTCTTCTTGCATGGTATAACTTCCAGTATGTTACATTGATTAAAAGTGGTGAGACCAGAAGTTCTTGCATTTTCCTAATCTTTGGGTGAAAGCCTTCAGTCTTTCACTGCTAAGTATAATGGCAGCTGTAGGTTTTTGTAGATGACCTCTATCAAGTTGAGGAAGTTCCCCTTTATTCCTATTTTTCTGATGTTTTTATCATGAATAGGTGTTAAATTTTGTCAAATGCTGTTGATTCATCAGTTGACATGATTGTGAGATTTTTCTGTTTAGCCTGTAAATATGGTGGATTATAAAGATTGCTTTTCAAATATTGACCAGTCTAACATGCCTCGAATAAATTCTACTTGGCCATGCTGTATAATACTTTTTATTGCTACATTGCTGAATTCTATTTGCTAACATTTTATTATTTTATTTTATTTTCAAATATTTTATTTATTTATGAGATATTGGTGCACACCTGCATCCATGAGTGGGGAAGAGGGGGCAGAAGGAGAGGGAGAGGTACAAGCAAACTCCCAGTTGAATGTGGAATACAGTACCTCATGGGCCAATCCCTAGGACTCTGATATCTTGTTATGAGCTGAAGTCAGACATGTAACTGACTAAGTCACTAAGGTGCCCTGTTAATATTTTATTAAGGAGTTTTGTATTTGTAGTTATAAGGTTTATTGGTCTATAGTTCTGTTTTTCTTTTTTTTTCCTTTGTATTTTCTTTGCCATATTTTGGTATCAGGGTAATACTAGCTTCATAAAATAAATCAGAAATTATTCTCTCCTCTTCTACTTTTTTTTTGAAAGAGATTGTATAGAAATTGTGTTTTTTTTCTTTAAATGTTTGGTAGAATGCCCCAGTGAAACCATCTTGACCTGGTCTTTTCTTTTTTGAGAGTTTTAAAATTATAAATTCAATTATGGTTGTTTATATTTTTGAGTAAAAGGGTTTTTGGTGTTTTTTTAAATCTAAGCTGAAAAATTTATTTTTGCAGTGTTGTTCATAGTATTCTCTAATTATCCTTTTGGTATTTTCAGGCTGAGTATTTAGTTCCTAATATTGATGATCCATGTCTTTTGTTAGTTTTGCTAGATATTTGTCAGTTTTATTGAGTTTTTCAGAGACAGCTACTGTTCTGTTGATATTCTCTGTTGTTTTTCTGTTATTTTTATTTATTTCTCCTCTCCTCTTTAGTATTTCCTTCTGCTTGATGTGTGTTCATTTCAATCTTCATTCTATGTTCTTGAAATGGGAGTTTAAATTACTGATTAGAGACTTTTCTTCTTTTCTAGCATAAGCAGTTGGTGCCATAAATTGCCCTCTCAATATTTTTTAGCTGGATCTTATAAATTTTGACATGTTGTGCTTCCATTTTCATTGAGTTCTATGTATTTCTTGATTTCCCTTTAGATTTCCTTATGATCCATGGATTATTTAGAATTCTGTTGGTTAGTTTCTAGTAGGAGGTTTTCCTGTGATCTTTCTCTTATTGAGATTTTTCTTATCTTTCTTTTATTAGCTTTCAGTTACTTAACCTGAGTTTTTAAAAATATGCTAAATGATGATAATAATAGTACCTAGAGTGTTGTTGTGAGGATTAATTGAGTTAACACTTAATGCCTGGTATATAAATACTTAATACATTTTGTTATTGCTATTGTTTTAAAGATTTTATTTATTTGAGAGAGAGAAAGGGAGAGAGAGCACAAAGGGAGAATGGGAGGAAGAAGCAGACTCCCCACTGAGCAGAGAGCCTGATGTGGGACTCAATCCCAGGACTTTGAGATCATGACCTGAGCTGAAGGCAGATGCTTATCCAACTGAGCCACCCAGGTGCCTGTTACTGTTATTTTTAATAATTAAGATCTTAAACACAACTGTTTCAGAGAATAGAAAAAAAAAGACAAAGCCCTCTAGTTTATTTACTAAGTGTGCTTTTAACTTTGATGCCAAAGCTGGCAAAAAAGAGTATGTGAAATTAAAATTATAGATGCAGACATTTACAAATATAGATACAAAATTCTAAAGAAATTATTTTCAAATTATTTCAGTGTATATTAAACAATAATATAATAATTTATAAGGAAAATGTTTTCAAAAATAAAAAAAAATCTACCATGAAATGCACCACCACAGATTAAATTAAAAGAAGAATATTGTCTTAATAAATGTAGAAATATTTAATGAAATTCAGCAATTAGTCCTTAAAAAAACAAGCCAGCAACATAAGAGCAAAAAATAAATTTCTAAGCCTGATTGGGAGTCTATAAAAAGCTCAACAAGAATAATTCCTATGGTAGTGTAACATTTTTATTAAAGTCAGAAAGACATTCTTTAACACTAGAGAGTTTAGATAATGAAATAATGAAATATGAAATATAAAAATTAGAGAAGAAGGAACAAAATTGTTATTATATGATGGATTGGGTGAACATAAGATTTTATAGGGAGGCTCTTAAAACTTTAAACGAATGCTGTGTTGTGATTGTATTAAATATCAAGTATGAAAAACAATAGTTACTTTTATATGAGAAATAGTAAATTAGAAAAAAACACAAAAAACACAATTAACACAAAAGTATAAACACAATAAAAACTTTATGAACTTCGGGAGGATAATTTAGAAATTACTGATAGGGGCTTATGTGTGGCTCAGTTGGTTACGCACCTACCTTCTGCTCACGCCATGGTCCTGGGATCCACCCTGGCATTGCGTTCCCTGCTCAGTGGGAAGTCTGCTTCTACATCTGCACCTCCCTCCTCATGCTCTCTCTCACTTGCTATTTTAAATAAATAAATACAATCTTAAATAAAAACTACTGATAAGCATAAATGGAGGGAAATGCAAAGACAGAAGCAAAATGACAGAGATGTGTTTGCAAACACAAAAGATATGTGATATGTAATGCTAAGAAAGGCAATCAACAGAAGTAACAAAATTAGATTTACTGCAGTTTAATGCAACCTGAAAAAAAAAAGACTATAATGTTTGTTTTAGGATTTCCTTGTACAATTACTCATTCACTCATGCATTCATTTGATTAGTAATATTGAGTCTTTATCATGCACATACCTCTTAGGTACTGTTGTAATTGCATATATATAGCATACTCTAATATGCTCAGTGTCAAATTGATGGGGAACACAGAAAAAAGAGAGTTTTATAGTAATCCTGGTTAGTACGGAATTGATGAGGCCCCTCTGGGATTAAATTTCTTCTGCCCAATGAAGGGATACATATGACTGGAAAAATCTGAGTCCCTTGTACTTGGAAATGCTTGTTCCAGAAAAATTTAGTAATTTAAGGCATCAAAATTTTTGCTTTAAGAAACTCCAGTATTTTGAGAAGCTGACATCGATAACCTATATTAGTCCCTTCATTGGTATCAGCCGATTTGTGAACCAGGCCCATCCCTTGTACTACCAGATTATGGTCCAGGTCAGAGATCATTGGTCATATAAAGGAAAAGCAAATGTGGATATTTAGAATGCAAACCTTAGCATTTCCCATTCTGGTAAACTCTGTGGGTGATATTACTAGACCTGAGCCAAAATGCAGGAACTTGCTTCCAAATAGCTTGCCCGAAAATAAAGATAATAGAGGAGCTATTTTCTTTGGTTTCCTTTCACAATTACTTTGGGTTTTTTGTTTGTTTGGATAAAAGCACCAAGGATCATTCTAACATTTGGTTAAAACATATTTCTTGCAGAATCCCTTCCTTCCCCAGATGGAGAAAACAACCCTAAGTTGGTGGAATAAATCTAAGAAAAAAGGAAGTTTTGTCACCTCTTTGTCAGGTTGAGAACAAAGGTCTATGTGAAACTCATACTCCAGAGGTGTATTCATTCAGTTCTTTTTTTCTTTGTTTAAATATTTTTTCATTTAAATTCGGTTAGCCAACATATTATACACCATTAGTTTCAGATGTAGAGTTCAATAATTCATCAGCTGCATATAACATACAGGTACTTATCAGGTCACCTGCCTCCTTAATTACCCCACCCCCCACCCACTTACCCTTCAGCAAGCCTCAGTTTGTTTCCTAGGGTTAGAGTCCCTCATTCAGTTCTACCAAGCAGACACTTTTTACAAACTCTGGACCTCTTGATATTTTTCTACTAAATGAAATTACCATTGACTCATTGTTTGAAGTAGTAAAAAATATGGCTTTTTCCTATTAGCTTCACAAGGATTCATTTATGTTTCTCTCTCAGTTTTAAATTATTTTCCCATCTGATATTTCTTCAGATATTTATAGCAACCTTGTGAGATAGGCAAAGCAAGTATTATCACACTTACACATGAAAAAATAAAATATTATAGAGATCATGCAATTTTAAGTAGAACTGAGTCCTCTGGCTCTTCCTCTAGTGTTATTTTATTAAATTCAGTTACCTAAACAATTATTAGTTAACACATTTATTGAGTGTCTACTTTGGGCAAAATCCACTGCAGGAACGTAGTTGCCTCTCAAGTTTGATTGCCAATGTTTACAAGTACTAGAAAAATTTCTAGTGATAACAACTGGTATTAATTGTGAAAAGAAAATCCTTGTTTTACTTCCTGGTTTTAAAAGCTGGTCTGTATGATGATTACGCTTTGCCTAGGAATCAATTTTGATAATGCACTTACCCCAAGTTCATGCAAGTATAAATAGCAATATTTCTGATATTGAAAGCAATGAAGCCAATATTTAACAGCAAACATTTCAAATGTTTTTGCTTAATGTGGATGGATTTGGAGCTTATAAGGTGCTAGGTACACTCTTGATTGTAGCTTACTTTAAAGATGCTTTAAAAATTACAAATCCAGGGTGCCTGGGTGGCTCAGAGGTAAACTCTGTGGTTGTTTGGTTCAGGTCATGATCTCAGGGTCCTGGGATCAAGTCCTGCATTGGGCTCTCTGCTCAGTGGGGAATCTGCTTCCTCCTCTTTCTCTGCCTGCCTCTCTGCCTAATTGTGATCTCTCTCTCTGTCAAATAAATAAATAAATAAATAAATAAATAAATAAATAAATAAAATCTTTAAAAATTACAAATCCACCATATGTTAGAATCTTACAACTTCCATCCACCAATATGTTCTAAGATGTTCGTATTCTTTTTCTAGGTATTTAATATGATTGGTTTCTTTCTAAATAAACATTTTAAAAAAACTTACTTTTTTGCTGAAAACATAATATTTATTCTATATTTATTCTATAACCATAATATTCATTCTATAATATATAGCAGATGGTCATTTTTTTTTATTTCTGCAACTTTTAATTTCTTGTGAGTGCAAATAACAAGAAGAGAGTCATAGGGAGGCAGTAATGAATTCAGCAGCCCTGTTCCATGTAACCAAGTTCATCTCAGACCATTGTACATATCCCAAATAGCAATTTTAGTGTTCACACATAAGAATTCTTCCTCCAACATATTTATCCAGTTATTTCATGCCATTTCTTGAAAGATTTTCTTTCTACCATTGAATGACCATGGTAGCCTTGTCAAAGATCAATTGACCATATATGTGTGGGTCTATTTCTATTCTGTCTCTATTCTACTAATCTATTTTTTCATCATTAGACCAGTACTAGACTCTCTTATTATTTGGCTTGAAGTCAGATAATGTAACTTCCTATTTTTCTTTTCCAAGGTTGTTTTGGCTACTCCAGCATCTTTGCATTTCTACATTAATTTTAGAATCTCATTATTTTCTACCAAAAAAGCCTCATTGTGATCTGATTTAGAATATATAAATCAATTTGTGAACAATTGACACTAGCAATATTGAATCTTCTAATCCATTAACATGATATATATTCATTTATTTAGGACTTCTTTATTTTATTTTAGTATATTTTATATTTTTAGTGTAAAGTTCTTACTCACTTTTGTTACTTTTTTTAAAGTTAAGGATATTTATAAATAACTTTGTTATATTGTACTAAAAATAATTTTTTAGATTTAATTTTTCTAATTCTTTGCTGTTAGTATGTAGAAATACAATTAATTGATTTTTGTATATTGACCTTATTAGTTTTGAGGGTTTTAATAAGTTAATTATTAACTCATTCATTTTGAGGGTTTTTGTAGATTTTTTTGGTATTTTCTAAATAAAATAATTGTGGCTGTGAATAAAAATCATTTTTACTCTCCCATTCTTTTATTTTTTCCTTTTAATTTTTTTTTTTGATCCTGCCTTACGGCACTGCTAGTATACTTCCAATGCCATGTTTAATAAAATTCATGTTTAGGGGGCAGCTGGGTGGGACAGTTGATTAAGCGTCTGACTCTTGGTTTTGGCTCAGGTTGTGATCTCAAGGTTGTGAGATCTAGCTAGCCCCAGGTCATACTCCTTGCTTAACACAGAGTCTGCTTGGGATTCTTTCTCCCTCTCCCTCTGCTCCTCCTGTTTGTGCTTTCTCTCTACTTCTCTCTCTCAAACAAATAAATACTTAAAAAATTAAAAAAAATAAAATTCATGTTTAGGTAAGTAGAAATCATGTTTAATCCCTGTCTTCTTCCTAAATTTAAGTGAAAATAACCATAAAAATGGTTCTTAAGTATGATATAGTTGTGGTTTTCATTGACATATCTGAAAATAATTTCCCTTTTTCAGACTGAGAGAGTCCTCTTGTATTTCTAAGTTTATCACAGTCATCATGGAGATTGAGTTTTGTCAAATGCTTTTCCTCCATCTGTTGTGTAGATCATATTCTGTTAATGTGGTGAATTTTTATATTGATTAAATTTTGAACATTAAATAAATTTTGCATCCTGGGATTACTCCAACATGACCATGTATAGTGTCCTTTTTATATATTGCTAAATTTAATATGCTAATATTTTATATCATTTTTGTGACTATATCAATGATGGATGTTTCTTTTAATTTTCTTTGGCATAATATATTTTTTAGGTTTTGGTATAAAGATTATGAATAAAATGGGGTAAAGAATGTCCCCTCCTCTGATTTCTGTAATGGTGTATGTATATCTTTTTCTACTCTATTTCTTTACTTTCTATATGTGTGTGCTGTTGTATTAAAAATGCGTCTCTTGTACATGACTTGGAGATGGGTTTTTCTTTTTTATCTGGTCTGAAAATCTCTGCATTTTAACTAGAGATTTTAGTTCCTTGATTTTTTTTTTTATTTCCTTGATTTTTAATGTCATTTAATGAATTTTTTAAAAGTAATTTTTGCTGAATATAGACACTTAAATACAATATTTTTTTCTTTTCAGCACTCAATATGTTATCTAACTGCTGAATTCCATTGTTTTTGAAGATAAGTGATAGCTTCCTCCTGTCTAGTATACAGTTCAGTTCCCTTCTGTCTAGTACATAGCACAAAAATTTCTAACTATTTCAACAGTTTAGAATTTCGCTCTCTAGTTCCTTAGTTTAACGATATCACTGTTTAGCTATGGATTCACACCTCTGTACCATCCGAAGAAAGCCAGGCAGAACAAAGGACTAAATGAACAAAGGACTCACCTTTATGTTTGAAAACATAATTGACTCATACATTTTCTCCAGTATTTAGTTGCTTTTGTTGGGAGGACAAGTCAGGGACTATTTACTCTATCATAGCCATATATGTGATGTATCTTTGACTATATTTAAAAGTAGATCAATATGTCAAAATGAAGCACATCTGATCATTTATATTTTACAAAAATTCTCTTTTTTTGCTACTATTCATTCTTTTGTTGCCCTTTTAATATGGAGAAACAAATTTATATATCTATCACCAGTCTTTATATTATATTAAGGCTGATGGCCAAAGTTGCTTCCAAATATCCCCTCTCATTAGTTACTATGGTGTAGTTTAAAAAACATTAAAAAGATCAATATTTTCAGAAGGAAAAGGCAAAAAGCAAATCAGATAAAAAGCCCAAAATAGGCATTTAGTGTTAAAAATAAAATCACTTAAAAACATGTATATTAAAAGAGCTCTAAGTTTTATAATCATGATATGAAATCAAAGGAACAGTTTAATCTTAACTTTCATTATTGAGAAAAAATAGATTTTCACCTAATTAGTATTTAAGGGAATTTCAAGATCTGAGCATAACCAGTATTTAATTTACTAGTAAAGTTACAACTTTGTGAAGCGTTGTTTAGAATAAATAGCCAAGAAGTTATGTGTTGCTACCTATCCTACCTTGGGATGTGTCAAAGATATTTATGGAGTCTAAATATAAGTCAAATTTTCAACACAGGCAGCAACCTCTTTGACGTCAGCCATAGCCACTTCTTCCTAGAAACATCACCAAAGGCAAAAGAAGCAAGAAAAAAAATGAACTATTGAGACTTCATCAAGATAAAAAGATTTTGCACAGCAAAAGGAACAATCAACAAAACTAAAAGACAACTGACAGATGGGAGAAGATATTTGCAAATGACATATCAGATAAAGGGCTAGTATCCAAAATCTATAAAGAATTTTCAAACTCAACATCCAAAGAACAAATAATCCAATCAAGAAATGGGCAGAAAACATGAACAGATAATTCTCCAAAGAGGACATCCAAATGGCCAACAGATACATGAAAAAAATCCTCAACATCACTCAGCATCAGGGAAACACAAATCAAAACCACAGTGAGATACTACTTTACACCAGTCAGAACGGTTAAAATTAACATGTCCGGAAATGACAGATGTTGGAGAGGATGCAGGAAAGGGGAACCCTCCTACACTGTTGGTGGGAATGTAAGCTGGTGCAGCCACTCTGGAAAACAGTATGGAGATTCCTCAAAAAGTTGAAAATAGAGCTACCCTATGACCCAGCAATTACATTACTGGGTATTTACCCTAAAGATACAAATGTAATGATCCAAAGGGACACGTGCACCCAAATGTTTATAGCAGCAATTTCCACAATATTCAAACTATGGAAGGAATCTAGATATCCATAAACAGATGAATGGATAAAGAAGATGTGATATATATACAATGGAATACTGTGCAGCCATCAAAAAGAAAGAAATCCTGCCATTTGCAATGACATGGATGGAACTGGAACTCAGTATTATGCTGAGCGAAATAAGTCAATCAGAGAAAAACAATTATCATATGATCTCTCTTATATGAGGAATTTGAGAGGCAGGGTGGGGGTTCATGGAGGGAAAGGAAGAAAATGAAACAAGATGGGACTGAGGAAGGAGACAAACTATAAGAGACTCCTAATCTCAGGAAACAAATTGAGGATAACTGGGGGATGCTGGGGAGGGATAGGGTGGCTGGGTTATGGAAAAAATAAAAATAAAGATAAATTTAAAGAATCTAAGTTAAATTTTACTTTTAGAGCATTTCACAAAGACCAAAGATGATCAGAGACTCTTAAACATAAACATTTTTGGATCCATGTTTTTCTACTAAAGCTCATTCTTTCTAATAATTCTGTATTATTTATCTTCTTATTTTTACATATCTGTTTTTTCTTTCTTTAATTACTGAGTTAACATATGTTTTTCAAATGGATCAGGTTGAAAATAATAATAGGATTATTATACTGGAGAGGAGATTGGGTTGGATGACTTGTGAGATTTTTGATGAGTTTAATTTCAAATTCAAAAAGTTTTTTACAAAGATAAACTGATTAATGTATCAGAGGCTACATGAATATATATTCTTCTGTGAAAGGGAAAAAAGGATTTGATAAAATGCTTTATAGTATAAACAATGGATAAGTAGATAAATAAAGAGATGGAGATAGAGATATAAAGATAAAACTGTTATTGATGTCAACAACATTTTTATTTCATAACACTTATTTACCATTACATAGAAGGGATGAATAAAGGATCCAGAAACTAACTAACTTTCTTTCTTTCTTTCTTTCTTTCTTTCTTTCTTTCTTTCTTTCTTTCTTTCTTTCTTTCTTCTTTCTTTCTTTCTTTCCTTCTTTCTTTCTTTCTTTCTTTCTCTTTTAATATTTTATTTTCTTTAAGAGAGTATGAGAGCAACAGCAAAAGAGGGAGAGAGCATGTGAGAGAGAGAGAGGACATGTAGTGGGGAGAGACGGAGAGGGAGAAGTAGACTCTCCACTGAGCAGGGAACCCAATGCAGGACTTGATTCCAGGACCCTGAGATCATGACCCAAGTCAAAGGCAGATGTTTAACCAATTGAGCCACCCAGATACCCCCAGAAACACTTTCAAATAGCACCATCTATTTTACAGGTTCATCATTACCAACTGTTATGATACAATAATCGTATTGCTACCTAGTAGTAGTTGAGGTTAATTCTTAATTTAAAAACAAAAAAGGTTTGAGAATGACCCTACCCCGGGGTCATGACCTGAGCCGAAGGCAGAGGCTTTAACCCACTGAGCTACCCATGCTCCCCCTGAATTTTTTTTTTTTAAGATTTATTTATTTATTTGAAAGAGAGAGAGAGAGAGTGTGAGAACATGGAGGGGAGGGACAGAGAGGCGGGAGAGAGTCTTAAGTCAACTCCATGCTGAGCTTGAAGCCCATGACCCCGAGATTGCAAGGCAAAACTGGGTCAAATCTTCAAGTGACAGAGCCACTCAAGTGTCACTTTTGAAGTTTCAATGAACTTTCCTTTTAAAGAGTCACTTTTTAAAAAAAAATTCTGATTGTTCTTTCAAATAATCTAATTTTTAAAAATGGGCAGAAGACATGAACAAATATTCTCCAGAGAAGGAATACAGATGACCAACAGACACAGAAAAGATGCTCAACATCACTCATCACCAGGGAAACACAAATCAAAACTACAATGAGATAGCACTTCACATCTGTCAGAATGGTTAACACACACACACACACACACACACACACACAAGAAACAAAAACTGTTGGGGAAGATGTGGAGAAAAAGGAATCCTCGTACACCATTGTTGGCAATGCACACTTGTACAGCCACTGTGGAAAACATTATGGAGGATCTTTAAGAAATAAAAATTAAATTACCATATTATCCAGTAATTCCACTGCTGGGTATTTACCCAAAAGAAATTAAAGCATTAATTTGAAAAGATATATGCACTCCTATGTTTATTGTGGCATTATTTACAATAGCCAAGATACAGAAGTAGCTCAAATGTCCATTGATAGACGAATGGATGAAGAAGATGTGGCATATATCTGTACAATGTAATATTATTTGTTATACAAAGAATGAAATTTTGCCATTTGCAACAGCATGGATGGAGCTAGAACTATAATACTAAGTGAAATAAATCAGAGAAAGACAAATACCATATGATTTCACTGATGTGTGGAATTTAAGAAATAAAAGAAATGAGCAACTTAAATAAAAAGATAAACCAAAAAACAGACTCTTAACTATAAAGAACAAACTGATGGTTATGTAAGAGGAGAGGGGGATGGAAATTAAGAGCACATTTATTGTGATAAGACACTGAATAATGTATAGTATCCTTGAATCATTCTACTGTACACCTGAAACTAATATAACACTGTATGTTAACTCTACAGGAATTAAAATTAAAAAAACTAATCAAATTAAAAAAAAGCTGTCAAGGTCATCAATAACAAGGAATTTCTGAGAAATTGCCAAAATCAGAAAAAGCCTAGGGAGACATAATGACTTAATGTAATGAGGTATCCTGGATAAGGCAGTGCAACAAAAAAAATTGAAAACAAAAGAAATTTATTAAAGCATGGATTTTGCTTAACCATTAAGAAAAGAGAGAGTATCAAATTTTTAGGGGTAGTTTGGCCTAGGAAAGATCATAGTTCTAATATAGAATATTGGAACTATAACAAAAGGGATTTTCCCCCCATTAGGTAGAGTAAGGGATCTATATAGAAAAAAATTAATATTATTATATTCCTCTTTTTTTGATTTTAGATACTTTTCCAAAAGTTTGATTTTATCCTCCCTGTGAGCTTCTGTTTTTTTCCTCATAACGGGTGAAATAATATTTTAATGACTATATGTATTATGTATATAAACACATATATATTATTATTTAAAAGCATGTTCCAATAGGCAAAAATAAAACCTTTACAAAAGTTGGCACTTTGTGGACATAATTTAATATTGACATTATTAAATGATGTCTTCATGTTGGAATATAATGGAATTCCAACCTAAAGATGTGTTTTGCGGTAATAATGGATTGTGACAAAAGAAAAGTGTTTCATGTCCAGGAACATACAGAAAAATATGGGGATGTTAGCATCACAAATATAACACCCAAATGAATGGAACGTTATATATCTATAGTGTAATTGCAGGCTGATGGAGAAGTGTAGTTTTTCTTGTTGATTCGTTTAAATTTTTTGTATAGTAAGTATATAGATTATGTGTCCTATTTGTGAAAAATAGTTTCCCCACTTGTTACTGGATGGCAATAGTTCCTAGTAAGTAATGGAACATAGTACTGAGATAAATAACTGCAGTGATTAAATAACTTGATGTTTTAGAATTTTACCAAAGGAATATAACAGTACGCTTCATTTATGTTTTTAAACCATGTAGAGTAATAATTGTTAATTGAAAGATGACAACTAGAGAAATAAAACTTTCCCTTTTTAAGAGAGGAAAATAGAATACATGTGGACTTGAAAAGCAAGGTAGAAGGCAAATAAAACAAAGATCCAATAATTTATTTTCTTGATTTCAGGTTCTAGCAATGTACACAGTCTGAAATCTGGTCTCCCCTGACTTTTTCATTATTGTTTTTTCTTTATACACAATCCTCTATATATAATCTAGTTTTTGTTTCAGTTTTTTATTAACAGCTGGTGTGTTTTCCTCATTATGCTTTCTTTCTTTGAACTTCATTTATTTATTTATTTGACAGAGGGAGAGCAAAAGTAGGCAGAGCAGCCGGCAGAGGGAGAGGGCGAAGCAGGCTCACCAATGAGGACGGAGCCCTATGCTGGACTCGATTCCAGGACTCTGGGATCATGACCTGAGCCAAAGGCAGCTGCTTAACCAAATAAGCCATCCAGGCATCCGTGAATTTTTTTTAAAGATTTTATTTATTTATTTGACAGAGAGAGAGATCACAAGTAGGCAGAGAGGCAGGCAGAGAGAAAGGAGGAAGCAGGCTCCCTGACAAGCAGAGAGTATGCGGGCCTCGATCCCAGGATCCCGGGATCATGACCTGAGCCGAAGGCAGAGGCTTTAACCCACTGAGCCACCCAGGCTCCCCCTGAATTTTTTTTTTAAATATTTATTTATTTATTTGGGAGAGAGAGAGTGAGAACATGGAGGGGAGGGACAGAGAGGCGGGAGAGAGTCTTAAGTTGACTCCATGCTGAGCTTGGAGCCCATGACCCCGAGATCAGAAGGCAAAACTGGGTCAAATCTTCAATTGACAGAGCCACCCAGGTGTCCCTTTTGAAATTTCAATGAACTTTCGTTTTAAAGAGTCACTTCTTTTAAAAAAATTCTGATTGTTCTTTCAAAAGACTTTAAACTTTATTCCTCCTTTGTAGCACTTTATCTACATTCTCTTTTCAAACAATGAATTAAGTAGAATTTTAGATTGATCTATACAAGGTGGCCATTTTTTAAGGTAAATAATCATAATACATTAGCAATTCACATATGGTTTAATCTAACACATTTTTTAATAACAATATCATGTAGCAGTAACATGGTTTCCCTGACTTAAAAAAAATCCAAATTCTCTTTATGAGTTGGTCATATGTTTAATGATGTTCTCACACTGCGTGAGGAATAAATCAAGTAAATTTTCAAGGCATGTAACTGTTACTAGGGTCTGGAGAGTTTTAGGAATCACCTGCTTTGATCTCATATGTGATACTTCAATTATAGCAAACAGAAATTGAAGTACTGAATGCTAATTTAGCCCCTCTTGGAAAGAGGGTTCAACTAATATACACATTCTCTACAGACTCAGAAGTTTAGAACAGAAAGGGACCTTAATGGTCATTAACTCCAATATCAAATTTTGGCAAATAGATGCACAATTGCAAGAACTGGGAGTGGTCACCGAAAAACTGTGGTTATTCAGTTATTTGGTGGCAACACTGAATCTGGATCCAGGTCTCCAGTCTGGCTTTTCATCATATTCAGCTCTTCATCCGTTTGCTAAATCCATTAATTCAATATGTCTGTGTTATAGCTTGTGTCCATTTATAGTGTTAGTTATTCACAATAATCCGGTGATTTACTTCAGTGATATAACCTGTTTATTTTAATTAATAATGGTTATATTTATTCTAGTCAACTAAACGGTAGAAGCATATCAAATTCTAACTCTGCTGGTTTTTCACAATGACCCTCTCAAATTCTACCTATCTCCTTCACAGTGTGCCATTCTTTTATATAATCCTGATCTACTTTTAAATATTTAATGATGTCAGTATTTTATATAAATTCTTTTTTTCCTGATAGCTTTTTCACCAATTCTTCAAGAGCTACATCAGTACTATTCACCTCCAAAAAACATAGCTCACAGAGATCTTATTGCTTCTCTCTACTCAGAACAATTTGTGTATATATATGTGTGCAATCAGTGAATTATTCATTTAGTACACTGATATTACTGCATTATTACTTAGCTTTTTATATATTTATAGTTATTTTCATAAAAGTACAGATTGTGACTTCCTTAGCCATGAACTCAGTTAGATATTTTAAAGTGCTTTTTATATGTTAGGTCAGTGATATATGTGTGCTGATTGATAAGCTATAATTCAATCTAACCAAATCAAATTTTCATACTTGTCTCACCCACAGTCCCATTCTGTTATTGAAATATAAAACATCAATAAAAGCAACTTTAAGTTAACTATTTTTACTTATTCAGTTTTTCTACATGGGTTATGGGATTGAAAGTGCATACACATTGCCTCATGGGGTAGATGATAAGCAGCCTGAGGCTGAGAACAAGGGAACAGAACTTCCTCAAGGAGTTCTTAGGGCAAGAACAGTAGATGAACAGTAGAGATGACAAGTGCATTTTCTATTAATTGGCTTATTGATTGCTGATAAGGTCATAAGAATTTTAAGGGATTCAGGATGAGGAAGTACTCATGATAACATCCAAGATACTAAATTTGCATGGGGACATGCTTAGAGAAAGAACAAAAACCCGATTTCTTCATCTTGGTAGCAGATAAACCAAATATTCATTCATTAAACAAATATTTTTGAACCTCTAATTTTTTCTTCTAAATTCCCCAAGTTTATTCCCTTTTACTTTGAGATATATTTTTGGATTACTCTATTTGAAATTTGTTTTTTTAAAGGAAAATAGAAAAAGTTAGTTTTTGTGATCCTTTATTCCATCTTGCTTTTTAGTAGATTCTCTTTCTTGTAAACACTGATGTACCTTCAAAGTTGTATTTCAAACTCTCGACACTATTCTATCATCCTGTCCCTAGTATCATTTATTTTTATTTTGTTTTCTTGAGAATGTTTTTAGCTCAGGTTTCTAAGCCTGCATCAGCTTCTACTTTTTTACATGTATATTCTTCTCAACTAATGGTAAAGCCAAGTCAGTTAAAAATCAAAATAAACAAAATAATTGTTTTGCTGATTTAGAAATCGCTATAGCTAATTTAATTTGTTGTTTGGATGGCTACATTCTCTTGACAGCCAAACCAGCCAGGCATATACAAATCTTAGGAATTAGAGCTGGCGTGGACAGTAGCATTGCCACTGTCTAGTCAAAACCCTCCTTCTGCAGTGGAGAAAACTGCTATGAAAGAGGTGAAGGAAAGTGTTCAAGGTTTCACCCCTAATTTATGTCTCTTTGCATGGATTGCCAAGAGAAAACTTAAGCTAACAAGTTTCATTTCTTTGATTCTCATCAATGTTCCCTCTTTTGCCTCTTTTGTCATTAATAAGCTTTGAAGAAAGGGGACTAAAAAAAACAAAAAAAAAAAACAAAAAACAAAAACAATGTCCAGAGCATTTCTGCTTGCTTATTCTTGTTTTTTTTACTTCTTTGAATATTATCTTATGACATTCCCATTGCTTCTGACCCTTTCTTTTTTCCTGTAATTAATGATGGTCTAAAATTGCCTTTCAAACACTGAGTACTACTCTCTTTTACCCACCCGCATCTAATTATTTTTTTTTCCTTTTCCTCTCTTGTCAAGTTAATAGTGTCTGTTGATATTTTTAGAGGACAAATCATGTGTGAAGCAAGACAATTTTTAAAGTTCCTGGCACAAAAGATGATCAGTCCAAATATTTGTACAATACACGCTGTGCTTCATGGATGGCTGCTGATAATTATATTGAGGTCAATAAGCAAGGTTTCCCTCCAAGGCACAGATTGGGATTCAAAAACATTTGATAGAGACAATTGAATTGGAAAGGATGATGGAATTTGTTGCAATTAAGCTGAGCAAAGCATTGAAATGAGATCCAGATAACACTGTTATAGTCCTTTACTATCTTTGAGGAAATCGAGATTTGTTTTACACAAATTATTCAAATGCCTTCTATTAGGAAAAACTTCCTACAGAGCATAGAGATTTAAGAAATAATAATCTTTTCCTCACAGTGAAAATGTTAAAAGGTCAAAACACTGTGAAGATTGTGATATATGTGATTTATGATAGTTGAGAAGGGAAGAGAGAGAACACTAGCCCACAATTGCCTTCCACAGAGTTTGATTTTTTTTTCTTTTCAACTGCTTGAGAAAATGTTTGGCAGTTACTTTTTCCTGAATTACTATGATAAAAGCTTTGCCTGTTAAATGTATCCCAATTGAATAGCATTGAACTGTTTGTGAGATAGTTCCCTATCTTTTTTCTAGTAATTCAATATTCTGCTTTCAGTAATAAATAACGCCTCATTTTTTTGGCAATATCTTATTGTTTCACAAGCTTTATTTAACTGTGTCTTGTCACTTTAGAGAGGTGGGCAATGAGTGTGCAAAGGAAATGTGCGTAAAGGGTCGTAAGTTCCTTATCACAAGACCTTCATACTTTGTATGTCAGACTGATACTGCATCTTGATGATTAGAAGCTGACAAATTCTGTTATAGAGAAAGAATAAAAGAATAGGAAGGAGCACTTGGGTGATGCAGTCAGTTAAGCATCTAACTCTTGGTTCTGTCTCAGTCATGATCTCAGGGTTGTGAGATCAAACCCGGCTTGGGACTCCATGCTCAGTGCAGAGTCTGCTTAAAATTCTCATTCTCCCTCTCCTTCTGTTCCCCCCCAACTCTCTATCTCTTTCCCTCTCCCCCAAGTAAATAAATAAACCTTTTCAAAAAATAATAGTAGAATTTGAATGGACTTTAGAGAAAATTTCATTTTAAAAAGTTCTACAAATGAGAAACTAAGTCATCAAAGTGAAATAACTTGCCCCTTTTTCCCCAATTTTCTTCTCCATTGCTGGGCTTTTTGAGGCTGCCCTGATTTCTATATTCTGAAATTAAAGACTATGCTACATTTAAAATATTTTAACTACCTTCCTACTTAAATACGAATAACTGGCATGCATTATATACCAATTATGTACTAAAAGACAGTGCCACACATCATCTCAGTTACTATTCATTATAATCCTCTGAAGCCTGTGCTGAATTTGGCAGATTTGGAAACTAGTCTCAGGTCAAATAACTCACTCAAAATCACACAAGTAGCCAACCCTGGAGCTAGCATTTGAACCATATAGTTTGAGTCCAGATATTATACTATACTAAAAGGGAACCCATTGTAGGTAGGTGCTAGCTACATTAATAGTAGTATATACACCTGGTATACATGGGTGGCTCAGTCAGTTAAGTATCTGACTCTTGATTTCAGTTCAGGTCATTATCTCAGGGTCATGGAATCAAGCCCGTTGTTGGGCTCTATGCTCAGCACAGAGGCTGCTGGGGAGTCCCTCTTCTTCCCACCTCCATTACTCTCTCTTTCTCTATCTCTTTAAAATAAATAAATAAAATCTTTTTTAAAAAGTAGTATATATACTTAATAAATGCATTTTTATTTCCTTGGCCTGACAGAGCTATAGGATTGGTCAAGGTCTGGATGTTTCCTTAAATATATAGCCTGAAAAACATTACCAGAAATATTAAAAGGTGTTCAGAATAGGGCATGAATCATAATAAATGCCCTAGGTATGTGTTGAATGAGTGAAAGAAATACAAGAAAAAAATGCTAAGTTAGTATAGATGATAACTTCCATTTAAGTTTAGAGGAAGCAGTAAGAAAGCATGCCTTTCCTGAAAACTTAAATTAAACTTCATTTTAGAAATCATGACGAGGGGCGCCTGGGTGGCTCCGTGGTTAAGGGTCTGCCTTCAGCCCAGGTCATAATCCTGGACTCCCGAGATTGAGCCCCACATCTGGCTTTCTGCCCAGCGGGAAGCCTGCTTCTCCCTCTCTCACTCCCCCTGCTTGTGTTCTCTCTCTAGCTGTGTTTCTCTCTGTCAAATAAATAAATAAAATCTTTTAAAAAATGTATCATGATGAGAAAAACACAGATCTTGAATAGTTTAATGAAATAACACAAAAACTATCAAACTGAGAGACTCACATCTATCTCAGTATGTTATTTCTGACAGTGGCAAAAATGATGTTTTAACAGCATGCGAATGCTCATTAATAAACAATGTGCTAAAAAAAAATGTACTCAGGTATCGATTCATCTTACACTTTAAGTCACATGAAAGTAAAGACCATGTTTGGGGCACCTGGGTGGTTCAGTTGGTTAAGCATCTGCCCTTATCCAGCCCCACATGGAGCGCTGCATGGAGCCCCACATCTGGCTCTCTGCTCAGCAGGGAGCCTGCTTCCCACTCTACCTCTGCCCCTCCCCTGCTTGTGCTCTCTTTCTCTCTCTCTCTCTCAAATAATAAATAAATAAATAAACAAACAAACAAACAAATAAATAAATAAATCTTAAAAAAAGTAAAGGCCATATTTCATAAGCTTGACTACTAACATAAATCAAAATCTTGGGCACATAACTGGGTGTATAATAACATTTATGGATTTGAACTGAGATTATTTTCTCATGTGTAAATTCAAACTTTATGAGATCATTTTCAAAAATATCTTTAAGGGAAATAAATTTCTTATATTGAACATGTTCAACTGAAACACAGCTTATTTTTTTTGTATTTCTTAGCCAAATATCCTCAAATGTTCCATTCTTTGTAGGCTCACTGAATGTTTTTTAAAAAATAATCTTATAGACTTCTGTTATAGATTTTTTGTTTCTTTTACTTTCTTGTCACTGTTTTAAAACTTTTATTTTTAGAATTATCTGCAACATTTAGGGAAATTTTGAATCTGAGTAAATCTATTCAATACTATGTCTTATATATCTTAATATGTATAGTATTTTATACTGCTGTTGATAATTCTCAAAAAGTATATGTATGGGTTCCACAATTCCGCATTTCAAGATAGACTACAAGGTGTAGTAATAAAAGCAGTAAGCAGTATGGCACTGGCACAAAAACAGTCATATAGATCAATGGAACAGGTTAGAAAGCCCAGAAATAGACCCACTATTACAGGGATAATCAATCTTCAATGAAGTAGATGAGAAAATGCACTAGGAAAAAGACAATCTCTTCAGCAAGTGCTGTTGGGAAAACTGGACATTTATATGCAAAAAGAATAAAACTGGATGGCTTTTTACACCATACACAAAAATAAACTCAAAATGAATTAATGACCCAAATGTGAGACCATAAAAGTCCTAGAAAAGGAAACAATCAGGAATTTCTCTGATGTCAACTGTAGCAACTATTTTCTAGGTACATCTCCCGAGGCAAGGGAATGAAAAGCAAAAATACACTATTGGGACTACATCAAAATATAAAGCTTTTACCCAGCAGAGGAAACTATCAAGAGAAACTAGAGAATGGAAGAAGACATTTGCAAATGACATAGCTGATAAAATATCAATATCCAAATGTATAAAGAACTTATCCAACTCAATGCCAAAAATACCTAAATAATACAATTTAAAAATGAGCAGAAGACATGAACAGACATTCTCCAGAGAAGAAATATAGATGAACAACAAACACATGAAAAGATGCTCAACATAACTCAACAACTCAACACCACTCATCAACAACATCAAACACAAATCAAAACAACAATGAGATAGCACCTCACATCTGTCACATGGCTAAAAGAAAAAACACAAGAAACAGCAAGTGTTGGGGAGGATGTGGAGGAAAAGGAATCTTCATACTCTGTTGTTGGCAATGCACACTTGTACAGCCCCTGTGGAAAACATTATGGGGGATCTTCAAGAAATTAAAAATTGAGTTACTGTATTATCCAGTAATTCCACTGCTGGATATGTACCCAAAGGAAAGGAAAACATTAATTTGAAAAGATATATGCACTCCTATGTTTATTGTGGCATTATTTACAATAGCCAAGATATAGAAGTTTCCCAAATGTCCATTGATAGAAGAATGGATGAAGAAGATGTGGTATATATCTGTACAATGTAATATTATTTGTCATAAAAAGAATGAAATTTTGCCATTTGCAGCAGCATGGATGGAGCTACAAAGTATAATACTAAGTGAAATAAGTCAGAGAAAGACAAATACCATATGATTTCACTGATGTTTGGAATTTAAGAAGTAAAAAAAATGAGAAAATTAAAGAAAGAGACAAACCAAAAAACAGACTCTTAACTGCAAAGGACAAGTTGATGTTTACCAGAGGGGAGGTGGGTGGGGAGATGGGAGAAATAAGTTAAGAGGATTAAGAGTATATTTATCATGATGAGTATTGAGTAAAGTATGGAATTTTTGAATCACTATATTGTACACTTCTAACTAATGTAATACTGTGTATTAACTATATCAAAATTTTTAAAAAGTATATGTATGGATTTTTTAAAATATAGAATTGTCCTTACACCAAAGCCGTAAGTCAAATTTTGCTGTGTGAGTAATTCTTTTAGACAATTGATACACTATTGTTTATCACAAAACAATAATTCACTAAGGGATTTTCACCTCATTGATTTTTTTTTTTTAAGATTTTACCCATTTATTTGACAGAGAGAAACACAGTGAGAGAGGGAACACAAGCAGGGGGACTGAGAGAGGGAGAAGCAGGCTTCCCGCCAAGCAGGAAGCCCAATATAGGACTCGATCCCAGGTCTCCAGGATCATGACATGAGCCGAAAGCAGTTGCTTAACCAATTGAGCCACCCAGGCGCCCCACCTCATTGATTTCTTGAGGTTACCTTATGTCTGACATCTTTCCAAAGAGTGGCTTATGTATTGAGTGAATTTAGTTCTTTTAAAGACATTTTGCCTCTTATCTTGTGTAAGATTTCCTTTATTATTTGTATACAGCCATTTAATATAGATTCTTTGTTGTCAAAAATTATTTTTTTTAAAAAAGAAACATTTTTTTCAAGTCTTACTGCATAAGCATGACCTATGCAGCTTTTTAATGTGGATAGTTAAGAACTTGGTCACTCACGGTTGCCAGTTCCCTCCAGTGTAGAATAGCTTGTATGAGAACAATGTGGAATAAAAAGGTAATAGCCAGAAAGACTTGATAAGTCTTGCTACAAGTAAAAGCACTGACTTATTATCTACTGCAACTTCATGAAAAATGTTAGATAATTATTTTGAAAGATGAGGAGCATGTATATATGTATCTGTTAGAGTACAATAAATCTCAGTAACTACAAAATAACACTTTTGAAGGAAAAAAATAGTTTAAATTTATATTTTAAAACATCTGTTCCGTATTGACATTCCATATCACTGTTTCTAAAATACTGCTAATTATTCTACACTTCCACTCACAGGCTTTATTTTAGTTTATAACATAAAGTACAAATACCTTAACCTGGTATTGAGGGTAAAATCTACTTTAAGCCTATCTTAAGGCTTACCTTTTTTTTACCTTTGCCATTCCCATTAAAGAAACTTCTTTATGCATGCCGTATTCTTTGACTTTTTCTCAAATAAGTTTTTATTTTTGCTCTTTCTAAACACTTACTCTCTTTTTTCTGTGCTTATTATAGCGCATAGTGACTTTTCTCTCCTTTCTTGGAACTCATGGTATTATTATCTATACTTTTCATTTATTTGCTAATCAAAAATTTTTTTAAAGATTTTACTTATTTATTTGACAGAGTAAGATCACAAATAGGCAGAGAGGCAGGCAGAGAAAAAGGGAGAAGCAGGGTCCCCACTGAGCAGGGAGCCCGATGCGGGACTCGATCCCAGGACCCTGAGATCATGACCTGAGCCAAAGGCAGAGGCTTACCCCTCTGAGCCACCCAGGCACCCCAAACATTTTGTTGATAAAGAGTGGCTTGTGATTAAAGGGGCATTGCCTTGAAAAATCAGAGACGACAGTTGCAAAGTTTAGTTCATTTGTCAGTGAGAAACTGTATGATCCTGACAAGTCAAGCTTCTCTAGGTTTCAGATTTAAAACATCTAGGTAAACATTTTAGTAAGTTTTTACAAAAACTACCAATCTGAGCATCTGTGTTCTGTAAAATCATGAATGCTCAGATGTGCTGCTCTTCAAAGAAATAGTAATTAATATAATGACAGTTAACACTTTGCACCCAGTAGACTGGAAGAATTGATGAGTTTTAACTGTATTTCTGACTGAGACATGGTCAATATCATTCTCATTCATTCTGGTGGAAATGTTAGGTATTTCAGCCTTTATCAATATATGTGTGTATGTGTGTGTATCATTCAACCAAGAAATTTCATTCCTGGGAATATCTTATAGAAATTAAAAGCATAAGTTAGCTCTCTCCAATAAAACCCTCTCTTCAATGCTAATTGCTGTATCTTTAATATCAGAATTGCTGCTCAAAGGAGCAAACAACCAAGTAAAACCGAATAAGGGAAAATAGTGTACCCATCAACAGATCAGATAGACTTATGCTTAATTCAAACCCTTATGAATAAATGCATTAGAGTTATAGGAGATGACTTATGAGAAGCTGGACTTCTATGATGTTTGAGTGATTAAAAGTGCAGGAAAACATTGGAAGAGCAGGATTTATAAGATGTAATCATAGGCATTATTTGTCGCCTATGGCTGCTCTTATACAACTATTTAGTAGAGCTCTAGAATTTTGGCTGTTGGATAAATATAGGGCAAATTCGCAGTTTATTGATAACTACTGAAGTGTAAAACATCTTTAAATCATTTTTGTTTAAAAAAGATTTGGTTCAGTAATTAATATGTTCAGTCAGTATAATAATTACAGACTTCATTCAGATGTAAAGCTTCTCCTCTCCCTACCTCTGGTTTGATGCCAAAGGGGAAGTTAACTACCTTCCTGTTGTTTCTACCCTTCCTCCCACAATCATCTAACATTGGTTTCTGACTCCTGTAGAATCAAAGTAGTAGTGGTAGGAGAAGGAAGGAAAAAAAAAGGTAAAATATCAGGAAAGATTTTATGTGACTAAGTTAGCCTGAGTTGGCATTCTCTGGGCTTGGTGGATGTTTGAGACTGACTCTACTTCTAATAGAGAGTTTGTGGATTCTTTGGAGAATGAGACATGTCTCCCGGCGATTCACTTGACTTGGGCTGATGTAACTCTTTTGTCTGGTAGTTTCTGCTTCATAGTTCCCTGAGCATCTGCTGGTGTACTTCAGCCTCCCTCTGCTGAGACACCACTCCAGAGAGCCCTTTTAAGCAGGATTTACAATAACTTCACCCCAACTTTCTCTTCTGTGGGCCACATCTTGCCCACAGGAAAGATACACTTTTGGTCTTCTGCTGATAGGCCACAGTTAATTCCTAATAATGACCTTCTACTCTCCCACCAAGCCTCCATTAGCAATTCACTCACCTTTTACCCCTGTAGGCACTGGGGTCATGTATCAAACTCCAAATAGTTTTCTTTTCTTTTCTTTTTTTTTTTTTTAAGATTTTATTTGTATTTATTTGAGAGAGAGAATAGGAGAGGAGTGGGTAGGGGCAGAGGGAGATGGAGAAGGAGACTCCCCACTGAGCAGGGAGCCTCACATGGAACTCCATCTCAGGACCCTGGGATCATGACCTGAGCCTAATGCAGATACTTAACTGAATGTCACCCAGGCACCCCACCAAATAGCTTCTTTGAATTTTCTCTCATTAGACTTAAGGTGAGGAGTAAGTCCTTCCACCCAGTCTCTCAGAGGATCAGGAATTGACTCTGCAAATTGATAGCTCTCTCTAATAAAACCCTCTCTTCAATCTCCAAATCTGGGGTCTTTAACCACAATTCTTTAAAATCTTGAAGACAGGTTTGGGAAATGGTCTAAAATTCACTTTTCAATACTCTACTTTGCACATTCTGTCTAGAAGATCAAGTAGTCCAGCCTTGGGCAAAATTGAGATAGTTACCTTTTAATGTGTTCCATATAATCTAATTTTAATGTATATTATTTATGTATTGTTGCATAATCATATTACCAATAGCTTAGTGGATTAAAACAACATGGATTTATTTTCTTTTTTTCTTTTTTTTTTTTAAGATTTTATTTATTTATTTGACAGAAACACAGCTAGAGAGGGAACACAAGCAGAGGGACTGAGAGAGGGAGAAGCAGGCCTCCTGCTGAGCAGGGAGCCAGATGTGGGGCTCGATCCCAGGTCTCCAGGATCATGACCTGAGCCGAAAGCAGTCGCTTAACCAACTGAGCCACCCAGGAGCCCCATTCATTTTCTTTAGTGTCTGTGAATCAGGAATCTGGGCATGGTTTAACTGAGTCCTCTCTTCAGGGTCTTAGAGGGCTGAAGTCAAGGTGCCAACTGAAGCTAGGGTCTTATCTGAGGCTTGACTAGGGAAGGACTCACTTCCCAGTTCAATGTCGCTGGCAGCATTCATTTCCTTATGAGTTGGTAGACTGAGGGCCCAAGTTTCTTTCTGATTGTCAGCTGGAGAACCCCCTCAGTTCTCTGCCATGTGAATTTTTCCAATATGTCCTCTTGCTTCCTCAAAACCAGCAATAGAGAGACAAGCTTTCATCAAGACAGGCATTATAATTTTATGTAACATAATCACATACGTATAATCATGTGCACCCAATCACCTTTGCTGTATTCAATTTACTAGAAACAAGTCATAGATCACACCCTTACTCAAGGTGAAGGAATTATACAAGGGTGAGAATATCAGGAGTCTCAGACAGTCTGTCTCTTACAGCCCAGTAAACAATGAAAAAAATCTGATATATGTGTGTGGCTGCCTGTGAGTGCAGCTAATACCTGTTTAAAATTACATGACAATGTAGATAACACAGGCAAGACACTAGGTATTGATATGAGTCATCCTGGATAAAGATATTAGTATGTATTAATATAATAAAGAAGAGCAAAAAGAGAGGAAAATAAAAAAGATAGAGAAAAATATATTAATTTAAAAATAAACATGCCTATGATTATATTTATTAGTTTATAAAATACATACACATGAACTGTAGATACTCATATATGAATTATGCATGAAGAAATTAAATGAGAATTGTTACAGAAAAGTAAAAAAAGATTTTTTTCTCTTGCTTTTCTTATAAGAGGCGTTTTCTAAATATGGTTAATAGAACAAAAGTGTTGTGTTTTTTTTGCAAAAAAGATAAAAACAGGAGCAGAGGTAAAAATTTTAGCAACTGGGTATCATTTTTTTACATAAATTATGACAGATTGTTAGGAGGTAAAACTATTTTCATACATGGATGTAATGGTCAACTTGATTTTTCAAATACATACACACACACATACACCAGAGCCCAGTTTTAATGTCATTTGCAACATAGAAGAATAAAGCTTGATTAAATGATTGTTGTGTGATTAAAAACTATTTAAAGAATTCTGTTGTGGAGCATCCAAGGAGAAAACAACAAATGGAAATAATTAACAGATTTCAAATAATTCAGAATTACCAATAAATCTCAATATTCAGAAGCCAGTAACTCTACCAAAGAATGATAATATTATGATTTAGTTACTTAGACACACTGATAATCTAGCTTCTTTAATAAAATGAAATAGACTCAATGTTCCAAAGAACTCAATTAAAAAGTGATATAAATTTTGGCAGAAAAAAAATGAGAGGAAAAAGGAAAAGAGATTAAAATGTTATCGGTATATAGAATCAATGGACCTAGAGTCAACTTTTATCTTTGTCAATTTCTCATGGACTTTTCCTACTTCAGCCTAATTTTACAGGCTGTCTTCCTCCTTTTCTTTTCTTCTTTATTATTTCTGTGGCATTAGTTGCTTTGGTTTCTCTATAACCTCTGTTTCCTTTATTCTTTTAAATCCCTTCTTATTCTCATCCTTTTTTTAATCCAGCGAGTATTCTCCTCTCCAACAGTGTTGGTTACTTTCTATTTCCCCTCTATTACTGCACTTGCAGTAATAGAACATTTATTTATTTTCTGTTACTTTAGTAGACTGGGAGCGTTCCTTTATCTCTTTATCACCAGTTACATGTCTTGTGCTTGACATATTGGTAATATGTATTGATGACAAATGAGTCTTTTATTAATATTTTGTGTCCTTCCTCTTTATCATCACAGAGAACATTATGTGTTCTCTTCTGCCCTCTCTTTACCACTTTCTGTCCTTTAAGACATTTTATAGCTGGAAAGAACCTTAGAAACAAAGCACTCGGCATTTCTCAAGGTACATGAATCACAGATGATCTGGATTCTAGATCCTGGAGTGCTCTTTAAAAAACTTTCTGAGTGCCAACCTAGATCTCTGAATCAGAATCACTTGGACAGGGTTAAGAAACTGCCCTTGTTAACAAGCTCCTGGTTATTCTTACACAAATTAATGTTCCAGATTTAACATAGCACAACCCTTCAATTTAGATATAGAACAAAAGGAGTCAACTTGGAATTCTTGGCTCTTGGGAAGTCATTTAAGGACTAACTTGACAATATCTGGTATTGTGACAAAGGTTAATGCATTTGTTAATTTCTTTCTTTCTGACTTAAGAACACATGTGATTGCCAATGCTCACCTTTTTTTAAGAACTTTTTTTTTTTTTTTTAAAGATTTTGTTTTTTTTCAGGGAGAGTGAGAGAGCAAGAGAGACAGAGAAAGAGCACAAGTTGGGGGAGGCAGGCAGAGGGAGTAGGAGAAGAAGACTTCTGCTGAGCAGGGAGCCCAACAAGATGTGGGTCTTGATTCCAGGACCTCGAGATCATGACCCAAGCCCAAGGTAGATGCCTAACCAAATGAACTATCCAGGTGCCTGGGTTTCTCTTAAATACAATGTCTTTTTAGTTGATGAAAGAGCGTCAGTGATTTTCCATTTTCAAGGTAAAGTACTTCTGCCCATTTTACAGAGCCTAAATATAAACAGATTAAAGTTTATATTTAAACTAGGATATCTGTGTTTAGTTGTAAGACATTTTCTCTTTCCCTCTCCTGCCTTTAATATCTCTCCTCCTTCCTCTTTTCTCTCTCATCTTCTCCCTCCCTCTCTCTTCTCTTTGACACATATATACACATTTGAGTGAAAGAAACAAATTAATATCACTCTCAAATTGTTAACAAAATTCAGATGTGTTTCTAATTTAAGACCAAATTACAGTTCCATTTTTAGTTTTTCCATACACAGCTGCATACCATGTTATTCACAATTTTCCCTTTGCCAAAAATACTGTCAAACATTGCTTTTTTTAAAAAAATCTGAGAACAATATATTTTTTCCTTGAATATTGCCTTCAAGATTACAAATAGTCTTTTACTCGCTCCTCATAAGAATTCTTAAGTGTTCTCTTAAATATTTTACTGTGTATAAATAGAACTGAAAAACTGAAATACGTTCTTCCCTACCACTTAGTGATACCCGCCAAGTCTTTAACCCATGTGGACTCGCCTTTGGGTGCATATTCTTTACCTTTGTAAGAACAGATTTGCTCCTAATATGATGGACTACTGCCCATCATTATGGTCTAGCTATTGTCTCTTTTAATCTAAAATAGTCACTTAGAATTAGGAGAACTTGAAGAAACTTTAAGTAATACCCTCTAGTCAATCACTTTTTCATAGAACTGAGATCCATATGAATTAAATAACTTGCTCTCATCTACAAACAAGGTCATGATGAAGATGGGAATAGGATCCAATGCTCATGATGTCCCATTCCTATCTGTTAGTGATATCTTGCAGAATTTTGTTCTACTTTTCATGTTTTTGGTTGCTCCAACATAAATCTTTATACCATGGTGGTTTTGATATAAATGATGCAGGTTTGAATGAAACAGAGATAAGATATTTTAAATGTGACTCATATTCATTAAACATCATAAAGGTAATCTAGAACGTGACTTTAAGTCTTGTTCTTACAGAGTAGTTTGAACAATATTATCCTTTCTTAAAATCCATGCTCAATTTGGAGGTTTATATTCTGAAAAATTTCCATAAGCCCATTGAAAAAAACTACTTCTAATATTTTCTTCAAGTCCTTCCTATACTAAATTTTAGGCCATTGTTCCCTGATTGATGAGAACAAGATTTTGAACTTTATGAGGTATTTTGCACTTATCTTGTAGGTAAGGAAAACTCTTAAGAAGAGTTTTTGAACTTTTTGTGAATGTTTGTGACCTTGATGGAATACATGAAAATAAGCAAGTTACCAAACCTTTCTATATAGTTTCTAAAACCTGTAAGGTAGGGAGAGATAACAGTAGTCACCTCACAGAGTTATGGAGATAATCAAATAAAGCAATTATATGAAATTCACATCATCATGTGGGACCATGGCAAGCACTCCATGTGAGATTGTGGTCATAATAAGAAATATTATTATAGATTTCTTAAAGTGTTTAATTTAAAATCTAGATGCAGAGTTGTGTCTTCAGAGAATTTTAAGCATACCCTGATGATAGCTTTCAGGTGTTCTTTGAATGATTTCCTAAAGGGGCTTTGTAATAAGTGAAGCTGTTGGGTGGGGTTTTACTCCAGGAATGGGTTGGTTATTCGTTAGCTTTTTTGCAAAGTACTCTCCCATACACTTCAATTAGGTAAACTCTCTTAGACCAGAACTGAGAGTTCCTGAGATTTGAAATGAAACTGAAGGCACCATATTGGCAGTTTGGACTTTCAGACGGCTGGTATATTGGCATGCCCAATCTATGGTAAGAGCATGTTTAGGAGCATGAATCACATGATTTCACTTCAGTACCTACCAGGCCAGGCAAGGAGTGTCTGCTACATTTAAGAACAACTTACATGTACTGATCTCCTAAAATAAAGGATCCTATAAACTAAATGAAACAAAAGTATTAAAGAATCACTAATCCTTTGAGGAGAAGAAATGATATAACTCTAAAGGAGTGCTATGGTGCCTTTAATGATAGATTTGGAGTAGTGCTGGAGTCAGCAAGCACAATGTTTCTGCAGTCATTACAAATAGATGTGTTGTCTAACATTCTTCCAACCACCAAGTATTATTTGAATAATTTCTCAGGATGCTTCCAATAGCTCCATAAACAATATATACTACGCTCATTACAATGGGGTGAAATGGATAATAATGAAGGAAGCTTTTGATTCATTTTTAAAGAAAGGACTGTAATATTTTTTCAAACAAAAGCAGGGCTAACTTCAAAATTCCCATCTTTTTTTCACTGTCTTTGCTGAAACTAGATATTAGAGACAGAAAGAAGTAAATGGGCTTTGAGGGAGAGAGTGAAGACAGAAAAACAGTTTTACATAGAAATCAAATAGCACTAAAATTGCAAAGCAATACCCGACTTGGCAAACTCTAAAACAAATGTGTTTTAAATTTGGCCCTGGAAGATTTCTGTGGTATAATCCACAAAGAAACACAGAGTAAAGAGCCATCTTCATTTAAATCCTCCTTGATGGGAACTGTAATTTACGCTGCCCTTAGTTAGATCTGAGGGAAAAATTAGGTCTGTTAGCCTTCAAAGGAGGTTTTAAGGTAGAAGGCTAAACAGGTGTACAAAGGATTTTGGATTAATAAAAATGTAATATTTCTCTGAGGTCAAATAACAACATAGATCTGGGTTGCTTAAAACTGGAAGTATTTATCTTAAATATAAAAATAAAGCAATTTTTCTAAGGGTGGGATGAGCAAAGGTGTGTAATGGGCAGCTTTGTCCAGCCAGGGTTAGGTTAAAATGGGTTTTGAGGAACATAAGAATGAATGCCTAGAGATCTTTCTGAATTGACTCTTGGCAGCCTAGCAGTGTTATTTTTGAAAGCATATTTACTAGACAATAAGACACGTGTATACAGTTAAGAGTTCATAAGCCTGGGCCTAAAAGCTCATTAATATTAATAATTGCTGGTCTCGAGAGATGACACAGGCAATTTGATTACATGAAATAAGCAAACAGCATTTTGCTGTGTGGATTTATATGAGGAAGCTTAAATCTCAAAGACTGAGTGATTCAGACAATTTCAATACTTTATTGAGGGCAAGAAGTTGAGATATTCTCATCTAATTATAGATCATCCTCAAATGCAGTGTTGCCAAATGAATAGCGTGACCTTAAAACCAAGGTCACGTTGGTTCTGAGAACCAATGAATGAAAAAGATCCTCAGCATCTTTGTACAGCTTACATGCAACCAAGTTCCCCAGAAAATATGCATATTTTCAAGAGACCGATTTGCACTGATACCCCCCAAATGTCTTGTCATCTCATATGTCTCTTATACAGATGTCTGCAGTAATGCCCATCTTAGAAATTGTTCCCTGAAATGGTGTTTTCTCTATGAACAATGAATTAAACTTCCATCGTGTATGAACAGGTACATTTGAAACAAATTCCTTGAAGAAATGGTTGTTATCGTTTTTATCCTTGTGTTTTTTTGGTTAAAGTAGGTAAAATCCAGGGCGCCTTGGTGGCTCAGTTGGTTAAGCAACTGCCTTTGGCTCAGGTCGTGATCCTGGAGTCCCGGGATCAAGCCCCGCATCAGGCTCCCTGCTTGGTGGGAGGCCTGCTTGTCCCTCTCTTACTCTCCCTGCTTGTGTTCCCTCTCTCGCTGTGCTTCTCTCTATCAAATAAATAAATAAATTCTTTAAAAAAATAATAAAATAGGTAAAATCCACAGGGATAGGTATAGAACTTCTAAACAAGGACTTTAGGCATGAGACCGAGCTACAAGTGAACTTATATTTAGACTATGTTAGCACAGGAAAGGACACTATTTCTGCTTTTAGGGTGTATTGATTTGTAGTGGCTGGTAGATATTAGTGGGTAACAAAACCCCACCATGTCTTCCCTTGGCGCCGACAGTTTAGCCACTTAATAAAATCCTGCTAACTGAAATGGACATAAATTATATATATTTATGCATTATAGGTATATAGCATATACATTATACATATTATGTATCATACATACACACACAGGTACAGGAACATTTTATGTGTATATATTACAACCCACCTGCCTCCCTGAACCCCTACAAGAGCTATGACTTCAAGGATCTTGCTGAAGCCTCTGCCAGCATAGAGTCTCAGATGACTGTGACCTGGTTTTCCATCTCAGGAAAGAGTTGGTGTTTACAGTGAGAATTAGGAAGGGAAAGGAGAAGATACAGAAAGACAAGGAGATACAATTTCATTTATTTTCAGTGAAGTGAAACCCTCAGCTCTATACTAGATTGTCACAATAAATCTCTGATTATTGAATATTGATTATTGGTCCTGGCTTTATAACATCCCAAGAAGCTGTCAACCAGCATAGGCATTATTATAAATTCATACAAATTTTTGAATCAAAATAGTGTGGGTTAAATCTATCAAATTCAACATATAATTTAACATACATTTTTCCCCAGGATGTGAGAAAGAAGCTGGTAGAAAAGATGACTATATAATCAAATAACAAATAGGTTTTGCATTGCCAAAAATCTGTGGGAATCTCTTTGCTGGGACATCCCATTTTCTTATTTTTTTTTCTAGATTGAAATGGTACACAACATATTTCACTTCCTTTTTCTCTTAAAACCTAGTCATAGTTCTGTTTAGTTTGAGGTCAGTCTAACCATTCCACTTTCTTAGAGGATGTTTAACCTCAGTGTAGGCAGCTGAAATAGTCTCCCTCTGGTTGGCTGAGGACACATTAATGAAAACAGATATTTTGGTACTATTCTGGTATCAAAAGGAAAAAAATGAAGTGAATTTTTTCAGGTTTCCAAATAGCGGCTTTGTGAAAGGAACACACCCATACAGCACCATACTCATTATGTAAAAGCAAACTGAAAATCTAAACTGGGAACAATAATTGAATCTTATCATATGACCTGTATTTATTTATTTGCTTACTGTTTAAGATAAAAACAAAATTTTGAAACTTCTATAATGGTTAAGAAAAAAATATATGTGATTTTCTATTGATGCTCCCTGAAGGATCCTTGGTCTTTGCCATGAGAATCTTGGTCTTTGCTATGAGAATCTTGACTAGATTTTCTGACACTATTTAAAATTATAATTTATAATCTTTACAGATTAGCATGATCATGTTCCATCCTTTGGTATTACTTGCTTTTAATCCTTAGAGATTTATCCATTAACATGTTCCCTGGGGGAAGAAGATAAATGTTTATGTCCAGTCTCTAACAAATTCTCCCTAATAAATACTAAAATAAAAACAAAACAAAACAAACAGAAAACAAATAAACACTTCTAATATTATTTGTCTAGAATTGAGCACTACTCAACAGACTAAATTTAATTTTAAGGAGTTTCATTTGAACTATGCTATAAATATATAATTGTGTGCTCTCGAAATTGTCAGCCTTATTGATACTACTGGGAGCTCACCAATTTTTTGTGCCTATGACCTTAATATCAAGTAAAATTCATGAAATAACACTGAGCTCCAGCCTTTGACCTTATAAGTAAGAGATGGGGATGCAAATATATCTTGGCAGGATTCTGTAGGTTTACACACGAAAGAGAATATTTATCTGTTCCCTAAACATGAACTCCATTATCTCAGTAGAAACACTACATAGTAGTGCTTTTCCCCTCAGCACCTTTGTTGGATTTAGTAATATTTACGTGTAGAAGTTGGAAGATTATTTATAACTCACATTTATTGAGTGCTTTCCATATGCTTGCATTTTAAGAGCTTTATTCAAATAATCCTCTTAACCTGTGAAGTAGTTACTAATTATTCTCCCCTTGTTAAACATGATGGTGAGACACACAAAAAAGTTCATCACCATGCCCAAGATCAAAAAGACAGTGGATAAGTTTGCATTTTGAACATAGGAAGTTTGGCTCCAGAACTTGCCTCTTTATCATGTGATATATAGTCCCTGAAGACTAGATGTCATAGTAATTCTATTAATTTAGATAAGTTAGAGATAAGATCAATGTTCCCTTTATATAACCCTGAATGCACATATTTTTAAAAATTTTTATTATTTATTTGACAGAGAGATCACAAGTAGACAGAGAGAGAGAGAGAGGAAGAAGCAGGCTCCCCGCCAAAAGAGTCCGATGTGAGCCTCGATCCCAGGACTCTGAGATCATGACCTGAGCTGAAGGCAGAGGCTTTTATCCACTGAACCCCCCAGGCACCCCTGAATTCACATATTTTAAAGAAGCTTTAGTCATGGATTCTAATACAAATGTTAAATTTATTAATAAAAATGTGAAGAAAAAAATCATGGGTCCAATATATACTGATCCCTGAGGTGAGTATTTCATTCTGTTAACTACTACAGAGGATATAACCATACATAAAATATGTTTCCTGTCCTCTAGGAAATTACAATTTAGCAGTAAAGGGACATACATGAACAACACAATGTAATCTATGAAAGGGCTACTTTATCCTGTGAACATAGGTATTTCAGAAACTCAGAAGTGAAAGAGATAATCATTTTTTATTTAGGGTAAATGACATCTAAACTAAAACTCAAAATGTTGGTTGGAAATATATTATCAAAGTATTGAATATCAGGTGAAGTACTTTTAGGCTGCAGAGAATCATGAAAGACTTTTGTATTTGTAATTGGTACGTCCAGGTGAGTTTAATAATGCAAGAAAAATCACCTTGAAAATTATAAGTTTTGTTTTAAATAAAAAGACTAATTTTAATGGAGGTAAGAAAATGGTAAAGTTGGTAAAAAACTAATAGAAGTCAGTATCCTAAAGGAATTGGAGGAAAAGAGAAAGTAAAGAGGCATAACTGAGCAAAAACAAGACCTGAATTAGAATGGTGGAAATTGAAATCAGTAACATGGGTAAGCAAGCAAGGCGTAAAAGTAGGTCCACAGAATTTGGTATTTAAATATTTTTGTTTAACATCTATTTGACAAATATTAATTCAATACCTAATATGAGTTAGCTTCTGTTTTAGGTATTGATGATACAGTGGTAAACAAAGGAAATTAAGTCTCTGCATTCAAAGAGCTAATAATATAATAAAATAAATAATATACACGTAAATAAAAATATAACTGAAAATAGTGGTAAGGTGTATGAAGAAAACAAAACAGGTATGACTGAATCAAATGTGAGTTTACCTACTGGATATTCAGTAAGCCAATAAAAAACAGACATGGAGCTTTTGTTGTGAAGAAAGGCCATTGATTGAGGTGGTGCCACCCAGGAGAATGCTCAAAAGTCCCAAACTCCCAGTGGTTTGCAAGTGAGGATTATTAAACACATAATTTTGGGTAAGATTCTCTTGAGAAGGTAGATGCCATTGATTGGAGGCCCATGAATTCATGCTGACAGTTGTTACATAATAATTTTTGGTGCTACTTTGTCTGGTCCTATGGAGGTCTGTTGCATCTCAAGAGACTTGCAATCTGACAAATATCTTTGTTCTTTATGTTAGAGATTTCATTAGGTACATCTGGTGATTGTGTATTTAGGATAATGCTGATTAACTGTTTGTATGTGCAGAAACTAGCTACTTATACACATGTAAGGTAGGTGGTTTGCATTCTTACAGCACTCTATCCCATGGGTCTGGGTCTATTCATTCCTTGACAGGTCCAGATGTGCCTGGGGACAATATGACTTCTAGTGTTCATTTCTTCATCTGAACTGTCAAGAAGAATACCAGTTTTACAGGTAGAAAGGTGGTAAATTGTGAGCAGAGTGTATTTTACATAAATAAGGTGTTCAGAGCACACACGGAAAAGGTGATACTTGATCAGGGACCTGAAGAATGAAAAAGACTGACATATACAAAAATCTAGGGGGAGAATTCCAGATACAAGTAACAACAAGTACAAATAATAATTTGATTTTAGTTTTTGTGTACTAGGAAAGAAAGTAAAAGACTTTTATTTTATTTTATTTTTAAGATTTTTTATTTGACAGAGTGAGACACAGCGAGACAGGGAACATAAGCAGGGGGAGTGGGAGAGGGAGAAGCAGGCTTCCTGCAGAGCAGGGAGTCCTATTCAGGGCTCTATCCCAAGACCCTGTGATCATGACTTGAGCCAAAGACAGATACTTAATGACTGAACCATTGGTGCCCCAAAAGATTTTTTAAAAAGGGGAATGTTATGACTTCATTTATGTCTTAAGCAGAACAATCTGACTTTTGTATAAAGCACTGACTGTGGTAGGTCAAAAGTGAAAACAAAGAAACCATATTTTTCAAGATAGAGCCACCCAAACTTGCAGGTGGATTGAATGTACAGAGTGGGAAAGATGAATCAAAAATGACTGCTAGGTTTGATTGGTCGAATAGTAGTAGCATTAACTTGACTGGGCAAGACAAGAGGTGAGTTTGAGGATTCAAAGATTCATATTAGGTTTGAGATGGCTCATTCATATCTGGGTAAATATTGGATAGGCAGTTAGAAAATTGATTCCTGAAGCCCTGCAACAATCAGAAGTTAGAAGAGGGAACAGCAGTCAAGGAAACTAAAAAAGCATAGCAACAAAGCTAGAAGAGTCACATCTGAAAAGCGAAGTAAAATAAAAGTTTTAAGAAGGGAGAGGTCAATTACATACAAAAATGCAGAGAGAGCAAGTATGATAAGAACAGTGTATTCATCATTAGAATTGGCAAGATGGAGGTCATTGGTGACTTTGACAAGAGCTAAAGACAAAAGGCTGATTGAGGAGGGGAAAGAGAATTTGGAAGAGGGAAATTGGAGAAGGTACACATGAGCAACTGTTTTCAGGACCTTTTCTCTACAGCATAGCAGAAGAATGGAACAGGAGCTGGAGAGAAATTCAAGCATATGATGTACAAATATTTTTAGGAATATTACCTATGTATGGGATATAAAATGGAAAACTGATAATACAAAGCATAAAGGGGGTTATTGTAGAAATAGGGATCTTGATTAGGTAAGAGGAATTTGGGATACACAAGAGGAGGATTTTTTCTTGCCCTCATCCCATCCACTGTAATGGGAGAAAAGGCAAAGTTTATAAACAGAAATGCAATAGGATTGTTAAATTTGACAAAAGATGGATTTTTGTTTTATTGCTTTTATTTTGTCAGTTATATATGAAGCAAGGTAAGGAAAGAATTTTTTTTAAAGATTTTATTTATCAATTTGACAGAGAGAGAGATTGAGCAAGAGAGGGATCACGAACAAGCAGGGGCAGAGGAATAGGGAGAAGCAGGTTTCCTGCTGTGTAGGGAGCCGGACATGGGACTCAATCCCAGGATGCCGGGACCACGACCTGAGCTGAAGGCAGACATTTAACAACTGAGCCATCCAGGTGCCCCAAGGAAAGCATCTGACTGACCAGAGAAGAGATAATGGGCATTTATTTTGGACAGTGGAAAAGCAATTTTGCTAGAGAAGTATAATGGAATTTTCAGGAAATATTTCATGTTCCTGGGAGATTTGGGGTCATGTAATTAAGTGAAATCTCAGTCTAACTGTGTGTTTTTCTCTAGCTATGTTCAAGTGTTCTGGAAGGTGATGAATAGGATTTAACTTGACTTGGGATTTTACAAAGGGTTACAGCAGAAGGATACAAGGGCGAGAGAATTGAGGATGTGTGCAAAGGAGTGACCTCACTGTGGAGGCATGAAATCTGTGTTGGGTTAGTAGGAAAGTAAAGGCATGAGGGGGCTGTTGGTGGAGTCAACAGATAACAGAACCAGCAGAATTAAATAATTGTTGGAGTGGGACATCTATAATAATTCAACTGGAAAAATAAGAAGTGGTAATCAGAATGAGTTGTTTAGAATCTGTGTTTCAGACACTATGTGTCAAGTTCTAAGGTATAAGCAAGGCAGTCAGCGGCCAAGTTGTGAGGTGAAAAAGTCTTCGGGTGGGAGGTCAAAGAACTGAGAGGTGAGAATATTGGGTCTGTTCCTCGGGTGTTTGTTTTGCCAAAAATGATGATTGTAATGATAGTTGGGAGGAAAATAGTGACCAGATGCTCAAATTTTCAGTGACTAAGGGAAAATGACATGGATATCAGCAGACAATGACATCTAGGTAGAAGTGAAAAGCAAAATTTTACTGTGTGAGCCTTAAGAGAATGACTTTTTAAAGGAAGAAGGAGAGGACATAGTCTGCTAAGGAAAGGCTAAGATAGTTATTTCTAAGATATATGGAAAAAGTTTATATGGTGAAATGAGCAAGGGAATTTTTCTCTGCTGAAGTATAAACATCTAATGATTAATGGGGAAAATTCAGGTGGAAAACTTTAATAATAGATAATATATTTATTGAATGCCTAGAATTATGCATGTTATCTGACAAAGATATTGCAAGTGAGATAGTTGTTGCCCTCATTGGTAATGGAGGAAAATACAAGCTTATGGGGCTTGAGAATGTGTCCAAGTTTTTTGCAAAACTTGTAGTAGAAAGAGCTGGAATTGAACCTAGGTCAGTCTGATTTCAGAGACTATGCTTCTTCTACTTTGCCTTATTATCATTTGCTCATTAAAATATCATAGATGATGTATTTGTTGCCAAACAAGGTGTTGAGATAAAACACTAAAAGACAGGAATAGTGCCATTCTCATATGTTCTAAAAAGACAATATATTCATTTTCATTGAACACTTAAAATGTACAAAGGATTGTGGGTAATGAAAAATGTAAGACGAAATTTCTATCCTACAGTTGTTTTTTATCTATTTGTAAGTATATATAAATTATATACAGAAAGATAACTATATAATGCCAGTTTTTCAGTACTAAAAAGGTGTTACAGACAATAAGTACAAAAGTGTACAGGGTTAGAAACCACTATGGGCTGGGAAGGCTGAGAAGTTTTCATGGAAGATGAACCCTGACGGACTGTGATGGATGGAAAGGACCCAAAATGATAAAAGAGAGGAAGGCATTTCAGTCAAAAGTGGAAATAGAAAGCAGTGGCAGAAATGCTAAAAAGCATACTATTGTGCAAAAGAATACAAAGAAATGTCCTTAGTCTTTCGTATCATCATGGCTGTGTGGGAGGTTTCCATGGTAGGGAAATAAGGCATCAGACTGAAATAGTTAAATTGAGACCATATCATGAAGAGTGTTGAGTGCTTGAATAAGAATTCAGTCTTCTCTGGAGAATTTTGAAGGCTAAACTGAGGAGCTGAAATCTGGAATAATATTCCCTAAGAAACTGAGAATAGTACAGTCTTGATTATGGGAGTGCAAGGATGAAAAACTGATTGGGCAAACTCTGGCTCTTCTTTTCTGCTTGGATTAAATGCTAAGATTACCCAATGATCTTCCAAATGAATTGATTTTTCTCCATGTCACATCTCAGTCTCTTCACTTTAATCAAACTATTTGCAACTTCTGCACACATCTGGTCCAGTGCTACTTCTGTATGTATTTTGCTAAGGTTGCTGCTCTGCCTGGAAGGCTCTCATTCCTCAGCTGCATGACCTGAGTTTTGCTTTCTCCAAGACCTTGCTAGAGGCTCCTGTGCTCCTAGATGCCTTCCCAGACTAATTTCCCTCCTAGGAGATTAGTTCCCAGCTTTGTATTACTTGGCACTTATGGAGTGCTTGTAGGTATGTGATTTTGGCTTTGCTTTTGTTGTCCATTTGTTTTCTGTGTGTTACCTTTGTCTTTCTTGGGTCAATGACCTTGTCTACAGTTCTTTAGTGTTCTTCAGTGTAATTAGCATAATGCTTTGAAAACAGAAGAATACAAAGAAATGCCCTTGAACTCAGCTTTGTTTCTCTGGACTTGGTTATCTTTGGTTTGAGAGTAGCAATAATAGCTAACAATACTGTATCAAATTGAACAATCATTTATAATATTTTGGATCTGATAGTAAACTAAGATTTAAAAAAATTTCTACATCTAAAGTTTCATTGTGGTTTGGCAATTTGTGTGTGTGTGTGTGTGTGTGTGTGTGTGTGTGTGTGAGATGAACACTAACTTAATTGGAAAAGCTAATGGAAGCTTCAATAAGACTTATCTGGAGGCATTTATAGCTCCTTACAATTTATTTTCTATCTTCCAATTCAAGTCAAACAAAAATTATGCATTCTTTTTTTATAAGTCTCTGAAAAGAAGACACTTGCCAGTCATAAATTTTAAAGATCATTTCCCCCAGTAACTCATTTAATTAAGGAAAGCATCCTGTAGAATGTGGAAGCTTAGTCACTAGACCTCCTTTCCCAAATGCCACTTTCATCCTAAATAAAACTCCAGTCATCCTACAAATAAATATTTAAAACAGAACTCTGTTGATCTGGGTGCTCTCAGTCTCCACACTTTCCCATACAGTCCCCCTTCTCCTTCTTCATACCTTTCCTTTTATCACATTTATTAATAAGTTCATGGTAGGGTTTCAAACTTTAAAAAATATAACAAAGAAGAAACATCCATTTAGTGTTAGCTTGATTAGGTAATTGTTTGAAGCATGTTAACACTGGTTTATTTATACATAAGAACACCCGTACTTATTAACCTGATAGGGTATTTTTATTCTCAACATGTTTATACTTATTTTCTGTATGACTTTTATAAATCAGAGAGTTTTAGTCAGCAAGGGCCTATTACATAATCATCTCAATTTAAAGAACCAGGGGAAACTAAGATTCATCTAAAGAGGTGCCACCAGTTCGCTGCAGAGCTGAACCTGACCCTTTATTAAAACACAGAGACACATAGGCATATAGACAACCACACTTATTAAACTTCTGCTGAGCAGGGAGCCAGACCTGGGGCTCGAACCCAGGACCCTGGATCATGACTTGAGCCAAGGGCAAATGCTCAACTGACTGAGCCATGTGCTCCTAAAAGTTGTTCCAAATTATTTACAAATATTGGCTCATTCATTCTGCATAGTAATCTTATAAGTGAAATACTATTATTATCCCTAGTTTATAATTATAGAATCCTGAGGCACAGATAAGTTAAGGAATCTTAAGGATAAGTAGAAAAGCCAGTAAGTGGCAGAGCCTGACTTTAAATTCAAAGGGTCTGGCTCTAGAGCCCTTGGTACATTTTTTTTTTTTTTTTTATGTAAGAAACTATCATTTGCCATTTTCCCCATGTTTTAATATTCAGGTAAAGTGTTGTTCAGTTTTTAACACGTTAGGTGTTTAAAAACTACATATATAATAAAAGGAAAAAGGAGTATAATATGTTAGGTAAAACTCTGAACAAGAATGCATTGGGTGAATATTCAGTAAATTGGTAAAATAAATATGGTCTGTTTGTTGAATCTATAATATAGTTATGCGTCTTTGGCTCAATATTCCCTAGACCCTGACAACCAAATATGCATCTCCTTGAACGATTTTTACTTCATTTCCATAACAAAGGGAAGAGAGCAGACACAAAACTTAAAGGTGTTATTTAGCAGTTTAAAATTAAGGTTTACTACATGCAGAAATGTACCTAAGTGTTATAGAGAAAAGTTAGTAACATTGTGATACTAAGAATAATCAATCTGTTTATAACTAACACTGCAATTTAAAAACTACCTTTTCTTTTTCCAGGAAATAATCTGCACAGACCTTGAAGATTAAAGTTTGTGAAAAGTTGAGGAAGTACAGCTTCAGTAGATTGTGTTAAGAAGTGAAAAGAAGGGGCGCCTGGGTGGCTCAGTTGGTTGAGCGACTGCCTTCAGCTCAGGTCATGATCCCGGAGACCCGGGATCGAGTCCCGCATCAGGCTCCCTGCTCGGCAGGAAGCCTGCTTCTCCCTCTCTCACGCCTCCTGTTTGTGTTCCCTCTCTGCCTGTGTTTCTCTCTGTCAAATAAATAAAATCTTAAAAAAAAAAAAAAAAAGAAGTGAAAAGAACCATAGTAATTATTTTCATGTTTTCTTGATTTACTACTTATCATTTTAGATTGCTACTTTGTCATTTTACCCAGGTTGCTTTCTTTGACTGTCCTAAATAGTTGTCCAGGTTGAAAACCTCCCTCCCTTTAAGACCCAAGTGGGGCCATCCGAGGAAATACCCAAGTGGGGCCATCCAAGGAAAAACTCAAATTAAAAGTATGTTGAACAGATTAATGACCTAGTGCCCATGGCTCTCATTCACAGATCCTTAATGTTAAAGAACTGCCACGATTTTCATTTTGGTTACCCATATTGGTTAGGTTTCATAAATTCATCTGACAAAAATAGCTCTGACATCAGAGGAGAAAAGGATTGACACCAGGAATAGATTCATGTGGGAAATGTTTTTTAGTGAACCTGGGATAATGCTTAAATGCATTGCAGTGTATTCCACTGCAGACTATTTCAGATCAGGTATGTATATGAAATGATGCCCCTTTATATCTCCATCTCCCCCCAATATAATACACACCCCCCTTTAATATGCTTTGTTTATTGCTTTGCAAAGAACACGGCTAAATAAATTCTTCTTGATTTATGTGGACAAAGAACTCTAGAGTTTCTTCTTCTAATGGAGCAGAAGTCCAGACACCTGGCTTCTAGCCCTCAATTCATCACTAATTAGCCAGATGATATTGATGGAAATTCCTACCTCTCCAGGGTCTCATCTACACAAAGGTATAACACTGTGCCCTCTACTTCCTAAGATTGCTGTCATCGTTAAATCTATAACCAATATATATATATATATATATTTAAGATTTTATTTATTTATTTGACAGAGAGAGAGATCACAAGTAGGCAGAGAGAGAGGAGGAAGCAGGCTCCCTGTGAACAGAGACCCTGACGCAGGCCTCCATCCCAGGACCCAGAGATCATGACCTGAGCTGAAAGCAGAGGCTTTAACCCACTGAGCCACTCAGGTGCCCAATAACCAATATATATTCTAGGAAAGTCTTGGTTTTTCTCAGTTACTCTGTCCTCTTGATTCTACTGTTGAAGAGTAAATTGTGAGAAATAGAAGGGAATAATTAATTGTGTGTGTGTGTGTGTGTGTGTGTGTGTGTGTGAGGTGCATGTTTTTCACATTTAAAAGTTAATATATTAGCAATGGGCTTAGCTTCACACATTTTTCTCCTCTAGAGTCACAGTGAGTTGAGCCAGTTAATTCAAAATGTGAGATTTAACCATTATGAAAGGCCAACTTTGTTCTTAGAATATTGAACAAAGGTTATCACTCATTGACTCCACAGGAAGTATTATGACATAGTTTCTAGGGGCCTGAAACAAATGACAGATAACAATGACAACAATAAAAAATATTAGCATAACACCATTTATAAAAGACCTTTCACAATTTTTACCTTGCTGAATCCTCACAACTATCCTGGGAGGTAGAGGTCATTACTATTTCCCTTCCATAAACAGGGAAATGGGCCAAGAGAGATAAACTTCCCCAGCACCACACAGTGAGGAAGAGACAGCTGTGACTTTGACCTGGGTCATCTGAAATCAGATTCTGGGCTGTTCTCACTATACTGCATTTCATTCCCCAAAAAACAATGCTTTTTAGTTAAAAAAAAAAAAAAGAAGAAGTATTATCTATTCCACCACCCCCCCCCCGCCCCCGGTAGTTCCCAGAGCCAGAACTGAAGCTGTCAGGAATGAGAAAGCATCCCAAAGAGGACAAAACCTAGAGATAGTAAGAACATGGTAACATTGCCACAATCTTCTTCATGCCAGATGTTGCCATAAGAACTTTGCACATATCAATCTTTTTAATGCTTATAGAAACCTTGAGTCCTAAGATATAACATGCTTCTCCTCACCCACATACACTGAGAGGTTAAATAACCTGCTTTTGCTTGTGCAGTGAATTAACTGTACATCTGAATTTGCTCCTATAAAACTTCGCTTCAGAGCCTAACCATTTGCATTTTGCCTCTTCCACCAGCCTGTGTCAGATACACTCAGGGCATTCCCAGAATCACAGTACTAGAGAAAAGCCAGATTAGTGGACAGAGCAGTCACAAAGAGACTAGGTGAAAACAAGTAGACACTGATCAATGCCAACAGGTCAGAAGGCATGTGGGAGGTCTAGCAAGGCAAAATAGGTGGATTTCTCCATGATAGACTGTTCACCATGGGCAGTGGGCTTAGCTGTGTGGCTAACTCATGGCATGATTCTGGTGCCTGAGGACTCTGGGCAGAATCAGTAGCACACAATCCCAGAGTGACAAAGGAATCACATAATAAATCTCACCTGGCTAGACAATGGTAGAGTAAGCCAAGGGACCTAACTATTGGAAGGGAAATGCAAGGTTGTCCCGTACAATTAAACAAAAACAGACAAACAGTTCAAGAGCCTGAGGTACAAAATAGGAACAGGATGACCAAGCTGGATTTATACCACACTGCCCCTGCAAGAGGCGAGGCAGGGCATCAAGCAGGGTAGGCTCTGGGAATGCTGTGCTCTATTTCAGCAATGTAAATCTGGGTGAGAAGTTAAAGCCAGCTAATCCTCAAGCTTCTATTTCTCAATCTGCTGTAGTACCACCCACTTACTCTGGAATGAAAAAGAGAAGATATCTTCAATATGAGTGGAGAGGAGAGCTTCTTAATTTACAAAGTTAAATTCAGATTTAAGAGCAAGGACAAACCATTATGTGATAGAAGAAATGGCTCTGCTGTGAGAATAGGTATGGAAGTCTCCATCTGGATGTCACTTCCTCCAAAACATTTTCCTGGATCCCCAAAGCTGATTTTGCAATAGCAGTGCATTCTAAGTATACTTACTGCTTTATACTTCAATTGGCTTTTTTTCTTATTTAGGGATTTAGCTATGAGTTGAGTTGCTGTTAGTTTGTGTCACATAACCATCTATGAAGGTACTTTTTAAAAAATTATTAATTAATTAATTAATCTAATCCCTTTTGAGTTTTCATACCCATCGCCCTCTGTACAAAAAGCTGTCTTTTAAATGTGCTTCCTACCCTTTCATTCGTATGGTAAGTGGGCACTGTTGCTTTGTGTGCATGCATTTTATTTTACATGTGTGGTATTCGAGTTTTTTCTGTTTCTTTTTCTTTTTAATTTACTCACACTCATTATCTGTTTTAAAGACCCATTCATGTTATTCTGTTAAGTCTAATTCATTGCTGCTACCTCGAACAAGCACTCCATAGTGTGCTTCCTGGATGACGAAACTGGGATTGCCTCCTACTTGTTGCTGAACCTTTCAGAGTTTAGGTGAGATTTTCTCCAGCAAAGTTTACAGTTGAACGATTGCTCACCTGCAGAAATTTAATTATGTGTGGTGTGATTGCTTTCAAGAATGGCATGCTTTTCAATATGTGTGTCTGTCTAGATTGTATATTCCTTGAGGGTAAGGAGAGTTATCTTAATCATTTTTGTGTCCACACTGCCCAACTCAATACAGAGAAAGTGATTACTGTATATTTACTAGATAAATAAATGGGACCATATAGGCCAGTCTGTTTCCGTCCCAAAGGCAAATAACATGTTGAGATATAAATGAGACCCATATCCCACCAGTTCACCTATATAAGAGAGTCCTTTTTCAGTTTACCAGTGGCGGGAGTGCGGTGGGAGGGACTATTCAAAAGCTGCCAGAGCTTAGGGACTCTGTGTCCTGTCTTTGAACTGTTGTTTCCGCAGAGGAGTGGAAGTGCTTTCCATTATTCTGAGTAAAAAGGACATGCTCTGTGGGGCTTCCCATCATTGTTCCGAGAGCCAGCACACTGGACTTCCAGCACCACTTCTCCCAGAAATCAACATTGTTTCCTCTCTCACTCTACCTTCCGGTTTAAAAAAAAAAGAGAAAAAAGTTCCTGTTTGCGATGAACAGAGGTCAGGTTTCTCCGTGGGAATGTTCGCAAAGAATTAACATCCTTCTCCAGACAGTGTCACAGTGTCATGTAGCACGTTTTACCTTCCATGTAGGGTCCCTGTGTGGAATGTGCACAGACTGGGATATTCATCAGGGGATGACAGACTTATGGCCACATCGGGGGTCAGTGCCAGACCAATTAGAAGATGAACATAGGTGGCTGTTTCAAAGAAAGTGATACAGGTTCCTGGCATGAAATCAAGGCTGCGGTAGTGGGTAGCATTATTGTTTAAAACAAAATTTAAGCATTTCCAAGGATTTGTCTGTGCCCTCAAACAATACAGTTCAAAACATATGTACTTTTTCAATTATCTATGCCTAGAAACAATTAGACAAAAATCAAAATAATAAAATCCACCATCTGTTGTAATGTCTAATATTTAAATTTCCTACCATGTTTTTATCTCCTGCAGTACCAGAAGTTTTTACTTTATATTTAATATCTTTAAAATATGTTTTTTTAAGCAGAAAGAGAAATATATTTAATAATAAAGCAATAATAGTTTGATATTAGGAGGGAAAGAAAATGTAGCCTTGACAACTAATTTTTTTTTTTAAGTACCATGAACCTGAGAGCTCCTGAGAATCTGGAAACCTGTGTTGAAGAGTTGGCATTGCCGAGTGGCTGGGTGGTCTTAGACTCCATGCCTCTGTATGGGACGTCTACATCTCTAAAGCAAAGGTACACTGGACAATACTAAAATCTATTCTTATGGATTTGGGAAAGCCCTGGAGATTCCATTAAGTCTGAATTGTTACCTTTGAGGAGATTGAGTCTGACCAAGAATTTTTCATTAGTTTTCAAATTACTGGGATCTCCAGAAAAGCTCAATAAAAGGATGGAGAGTTTTAGTTTTTCCATGAATCCCAGAAAGGCATATTTCCCAAGAGTATTATAACATACAGCACAAGGGCAAATGAACTTGAAAAGTTCTATGTAACAATGGGCACAATTAACATTTCAAACAAAGGATAACTTTCCCAGAACTTATGGTCATATTCTCTATAACCTTCTCCTAATGAAATTGGCTTACTGCCCAACCAATATATCCATTAACAAGAAATATCCCAAAGATGACTTCTGAAAAATCATTAATCTCTTAAGTTGTACTTAGTCATCATATATTATGTAGTAGTGGTATTGGAGAGAGATACATCAACATCAGAATCGATGGCCAATTCTTATTGGGTGGACAAACACAATTTTAAGTTGTTTGTAGGGGCTGATCTACACAAATACCCTACTAATAAGTGTTAATATTATATTTATTTTATAGATGAGGAATTTGAGGCATAGCAAAGATAATTAATACATGTTCAAGTCCTGTAAGTAATAGGGAACTGAACTAGGATTCAACTGAAGTATCTGGTTCCAGAGTCCATAGTCTGTTCTATAATGCCTTAGTAAATGCATATCAAAAACAGGTATTAAATTTTAAGGAAATTCCTTTCCTCCCGTTCTCCCTTCTTCCCTCCCATCCATTTTCCTTCTTCCCATCTGCTCTCTTTCTTTCTTTTTCCTTCATCAAATATAATTTCAACACCTACTAAGTGTCATACACTGTTATGTACTGAGAATTCTAAGGTAAAGTAGATGGGATCCTTAATTGTCAAAGTGTTCACCACTCAGTTTGATAAACAGATACACATGCAAGTAAATAGGTACACATACAGTCTAATAACCATCAAATGGGCACAATGGAAGAGGCCATTTGGCCGAAGGAATCTGGGAAAGAGATTCCAGAGACAATATTTAACGTGGTCTCAAAGAATATCAAGCTTAGATTGAAAGGATAGAGTCCTGTCAGTAGGAGGACTTTGTGTAAAGTCCCAGAAGTTTAAAATTTCACGGCACTTCTCTGGAGAAATAAATACTTTCATATGCTTCAGTGCTCAAGCCTGGAGGATGAGAATAGATAAGTGATAGCTATAGACCCAATAGATTTATGGTCTCTCCTTGGTCACTTGATAATCATCACCTCAAAATATTTTTAAATTAGTATTTTCTTTTTTTTTCTTTTCTTTTTTTCAGAGAGATTTCATTTACTTATTTGATAGAAACACAGCTAGAGAGGGAACACAGGCAAGGCGAGTGAGAGAGGGAGAAGCAGGCTTCCCTCCAAGCAGGAAGCCCGATGCAGAGCTCAATTCTGGGACTCCAGGATCATGACCTGAGCTGAAGGCAGATGATTAATGATGGAGCCACCCCAGTGCCCCTTAAATTAGTAGTTCTTTATAATTTAGATGTAAATATGTTATGAAAACCACAATTCTGCTTAAGACTCAAATCAGCTCCTTGTCAACATTCACATTTGCATTTGTGTTCCTGATAATCCTTTAAAGTATACGGAATGAATATCACCACTATTGCCATTTTGCAGTTCAGCACACAGAAGCTCAGGGAGATAAAGATGGCCTGCTGAAATTAACATTAGCACTACATGGCACCATTGATGTTCTGACTCCTGATCCAGTTCTGTTTCCTAGCACCACACATTATGGCTGGACCAGTGTTCCACACCGTATGTTATCAACACACTAATGTAGGCAAAGCAGAAAAATTATAGAAGTGTGAGTCTCTGATGCATCAGAGAGCCAATGCATCAGTTTTATATTGTTTCCATATTTCTTGTTCTGTGATAAACACCTATTTGTTTTAAAATGAATAAGAAAACTACTAACTAGCCTATAGTCAATTAAAACTGAAATTATACTTCATTCAATGAAATAATATTTAATATTTCTTCTGTAGTAGTATTTTTTTCTGATAGTTCTTCCCCAGAATATTTTTTAGCTGTGTTGAGAAAAAAAATCCTAAAAAATATATACAAAGGAAGTACCTGTTGGGAGATAGCTTAGTTAGTTCGGGTTGCCTTAACAGAATACCATAGAGTGGGTGGGGGGAGTTAAAAAACATAAACTTATGTCTCACAGTTCTAGAGGCTTCTAGAGGAAGTCCAAGATCAAGGTGCCAGTAAGCTTCTGTTGGCTTGTAAGTGGCTGCCATCTCCCTGTGTGTTCACATGACTTCAGTGTTCACTCAGAGACAGCAAGCTCTCTGATGTCTCTTTGTAATAAGGACACTAATTCCATCATGAGGGCCCCAACCTCATGACCTCTTTTATTTACTTTTTACTTTTTAAAATATTTTATTTATTTATTTGATGGGACACACACACACACACACACACACACACACATACACACACACACAGCACAAGCAGGGGGAGTGGCAGAAGGAGAGGGAGAAATAGGTTCCCCACTGAGTGGAGAGCTCAATGTGTGGCTAGATCACAGAACCTTGGGGCCATGACCTGAGCTGAAGGCAGATGCTTAACAGACTGAGCCACCCAACTGCCCCAATCATGATCTCTTTTAACTCAAAGTACCTCTCAAAGGCCCTACAAATGCCAACACATTGGGAATTAGGGCTTCAACATATGAATGGGGGGGGGGGCACAAATATTCATTCCATAGCATGAGATGATTCTGCATGAGTCACTTGCATTCTGCATGTTTTATGAGCAGAGATATGACAGCATTTTCCTGGACTGTCCTTTCAAAGTTGTTGCAAAGCAAATAGCTTTGGAAGACAGAGACAGTGTCACTTTCTGGAAAACAGTGCAGTTTTATTCATTTTGCAGTTTAATAAGGTAATGTCTCCTTTTGAGGCAAGATTGGAAAGATTTTCTCACGGTCTATCATAAAAGATTAGATGTTTCTAAACTTAGGGTTCCTCTCTTATAATACAACCCACTTTGCCATGTTGGCTTCCAGGAATTAGAGCTCAAGGAACCAGTGAAAGAAAATACTGTTATCCCAGCTCCTGTGTTGTTGTGGGTAATAAATTGTCTTTTGTCTTACCCAGGTCTCATTTCTTTGCCGATATACATAAATATGTGGCAGGTTAACTTTTAGCTTGTAAGTAGGGTAAAATCTCAAATCCTGCACAGCTCTTGACAATAGCTAAACTGGAAAATCATATTGTGATAAGGAAAGAAAAAAGTACCTATGAATATATAAATAACTTTTAAGTCAAAGTAAAGTTCAGTGTTGATGCTGCATTACCTATTTTTATGTTCCAATTATTATTTTACACCCAAGGCTCTCATGTAACATCATAGAAGCTATCTTGAAATAATCCAGATTCAAACCATTCAGCAGAGAAGGCCTCATTATAAGAAGAACAAGTTCTCCTTGATGAAAATAGCTTACATAACAGTAAAACATTTCACACATTTTTAACCTAAAATAATCTAATCAAGCATCACGTATTAACTGATTAAACCATTCCTTCATTGAACAAAGTTTATTTACCTGCCATATATAGACCACTCCCAGCCTCAGTGAAAATTTCTCTTGGCACTGAGGACTATAGTAATGTAAAAAATGATGAAAGTCTTTGGGCTCAGGAAACTCAAATTCTCTTCTGGGGCAGAGTCAGCAGTTGACAAATAAATATGATTCCAAGCAGGGAAAAGTATATTGAAGAGAAAAATATCACAAGGGTATAGAGACTAATAAGGACAAATGGAGGACTTGAAATATAGAGGAAGCCCTTTTTGAGAAGATGATGTATGAGCAGAGACCTGAAAGAGGAAATCATGTGATTTGGGAAGAAGCGCCTTCCAAACACACAAAATCAGCCAGTCAGGAATAGGAACAAATGTAGCCTCTTCTAAGAAAAGCAAAAGGCCAGTGTTACAGAAGCAAATGAACCAAGTGTAAAATGATAGGAAACAAAAATTAGAGCTGAAGGCAGGGACTCATTCATTTGTGACCTTGGAGGCCTTGGTAAGGACCCAGACTTTATGGTAAGTATGATAGAGAGCCATTCAAGCATGTTAGCAGAGGATGTTTATCCAGTGAATAGACTGTATAAGTAGAAACATGCTATCACACTATACCAGATATTGGAAGAGAAGATAGTGGTAATGATTAGGAGAGGTGATGAGAATAGTAATTAAAAATGCTATCTTAGAGGCATATTTTGAGCAAAATCATTACTAATAAACTGTATATGTGGTGTGAAAAAAAGGCCTTATTCAAAGATTATTTCCAGGTTTTTGTCTGAGCAATGGACTGAGTGGTGGTGTGCCTAAGGTAGGGAAGAAGTGGGAGAAGTCAGTTTTGTAGAAGAAATTGTGAATTATTTTTTTTTGCCATAAGAAGTTGAATTTTCTGTAATAAATTGAGCTGGGAATGTTGAGTGGTCAGGTTCTGTAATATAGAGAAATGGTCTAGGTAGGGTTCTGGCTATCTGTTGCTGTGTAACAAAACCCCCAAAGCTTAAGACTTAAAAGAACAGCAACATTAATTTTGTTTCAAACCCACATCTTGAGTAGTTCTTGATGGGACCATGTTTTTGCTTTATTCGGCATCCACTAGGGAAACTAGAAGACTAGGTTGATATAATCTAAAACCTCACTTACTCACCTGTTGGTTGTAATGGACATCTGCTAAGACTATACTTTCAGGGATCATTTCTATAGTTTGATAATGGACATCTGCTATCTGTGGGGCCTAGCTAAAGTCCTACACATGGCATAACCATGTGGCTTCTTGACTTCCTTACAGCCTGGTGGCTGGGTTTCAAGGGTGAGAGAGAGAAAGAGCTGGGGCAAAACTACTACCTTTCCTAACCTAGTCTCAGGAATCCCATAACTTTATTTTTGCCTCTTCTATTCAATTAGAAGTGAGTTACTAAGGTTGGCTTAATATTCAAAGGAAGGAGAGTTATCACCCCACTAGGTGGTACAGCAAAATATTTGTGGAAGAGTTTTAAAACCATCACAGCTAAAGAAATAAATTTGGGAGTCATTGGCACATTGATGACATTGCCACCCATTGGAAGGGATGGACTTGCTTAGGGAGAGAGTTAGGTCAAAAGAGAAAGATGTCTAAAGACAAAGCCATGGAGGACACCAACATTTAGAGTCTCTTGGAGAAAGAGGAGTTAGAGAAGGAGACTAAGAAGGAGAAGCCACCGAGGTAGGGCAAAAATCAGGAAAACACTGTGTACTGAAAGCCAACAGATGAAAAGTGTTTCACAAAACTGAAAATATCGTGTCAAATACTGCAGATGGCTTATATATGTCTAGTAAGGTGAAGACTGGAAACTAGATGTTATAAGATGCAGGTTTTTTGGGGACTTTGAGAAGAACAATTTCAGCTGTATGGTGAGTACACAAACCTGATTAGAATGATTTAGATAACTGGGAGATAAGAATGCAAAGACCATTTTCTGGTCTTCTTTCATATGTTCTTCACTGTACAAGGCCCGATAAGATCATAATATAAAAGATATAGGGGGGAGCTAAGGCAGAGAATAAGTGTAGGGGAAATCATCTGAGCAGGGTTTTTATTTTTGGCTGGGGCCAAAAATAAAATAATCTTTCAGGGTGACTGTACTTTTTCACTTCAGTGAATTTTTGATGGCAAATTAACTCATTTTAATGTGACGGTAGGACTATACATTGATTCTTTTTTTTATTATTAACATATAATGAATTTTTTTGTTTCAGGGGTACAGGTCTGTGAATCATCAGTCTTACACAGTTTACAGAACTTACCATAGCACATACCCTCCCCAATGGCCATAACTCAGCAACCCTATCCCTCCCTCCTACACCCTCCCAGCAACCCTCAGTTTGTTTCCTGAGATTAAGTCTCTTATGGTTTTTCTCCCTCTCTGGTCCCATCTTGTTTCATTTTTCCCTCCCTTGCCCCCACAAACCCCTGCCCTGCCTCTAAAATTCCTCATGTCAGAGAGAGCATATGACAATTGCCTTTCTCTGATTGACTTATTTCACTTAGCATAATGCCCTCTAGTTCCATCCGTGTCATTGGAAATGGCAAGATTTTGTGGGGTTTTTGATGGCTGCCTAGTATTCTATTGTATATATATTTACCACATCTTTTTTACCCATTCATCTGTTGATAGACATCTAGGTTTTTTCCATAGTTTGGCTATTGTGGACATTGCTTCTATAAACATTTAGGTGCATGTGCCCCTTCAGATCACTACATTTGTATCTTTAGGGTAAATACCCAGTACTGTGCTTGCTGGGTCATAGGGTAGTTCTTTTTTCAACTGTTTGAGGAACCTCCATACTGTTTTCCAGAATCGTGACACCAGTTGCATTCCCACCAAAAATGTAGGAGGGTTCCCCTTTCTCCTCATCCTCACCAATGTCTGTCATTTCCTGACTTGTTAATTTTAGCCATTCTGACTGGTGTGAAGTGATAATCTCACTGTGGTTTTAATTTGTATTTCCCTGATGCTGAGTGATGTTGAGCACTTTTTCATGTATCTGTTGGCCATCTGGTTGTCTTCTTTGCAGAAATGTCTGTTCATGTCTTCTACCCATTTCTTGATTGGATTGTTTGTTCTTTGGATGTTGAGTTTGTTAAGTTCTTTATAGATTTTGGATACTAACCCTTTATCTGACACGTCATTTGCAAATATCTTCTCCCATTCTGTCGGTTGTCTTTGGTTTTGTTGATTGTTTCCTTTGCTGTGCAAAAGCTTTTTATCTTGATGAAGTCCCAACAATTCATTTTTGCCCTTGCTTCCCTTTCCTTTGGCGACATGTCTAGGAAGAAGTTGCTGAGGCTGAGGTCGAAGAGGTTGCTGCCTGTGTTCTCCTCAACTATACTTTGACTCTTAAGACTGACTTTTGAAATGGTTCTTATATCCTGACACTGACAGTAAGAGACACTTCTTATGCCATGACATTAACAGCAGGAGACTTTCAGTGAATAGTCTGAAAACAAAGCAGAGTCTTATTAACTACAGGTCACATTTTCAGTGAAAAGCACATTTTCAGTTGTTAATTTGCATTACATTTCTTTTTCATTTTAAGCAGAGAAACAAGCAGCTCAGAATGAATCTTATGGACATTTTTAACCCAAATTTTGAAAGTATCCTATAAAATTATGCTAAATTAAGTCAATCACATTTTCTAAGTAAGAATGTTAATAAGAAATAACACTTAGTACCTACTTTTTAGTGATCACTGATCTAACTGTACAATTTCCCCTCTTTTTTAAAAAAAAAAATTATTTATTTATTTGACAGAGAGAGACACAGCAGGAGAGGGAACACAAGCAGGGGAGTGGGAGAGGGAGAAGCAGGCTTCCAATTGAACAGGGAGCCCAATGTGAGGCTTGATCCCAGGACCCTGGATCATAACCTGAGCCAAAGGCAGATGCTTAATGACTGAGCCACCCAGGCATCCCCCGAGTCACTCTTTAACATATATATGTAATGTTTAATCTCATCATAATGTTATGAGGTAGGTTCATTCTACAAATAAGGAAATAGAGGCTCAGAGGGATCAAATGACTTGCTTAGAGTCAGACAATAAAGTGGTAGATCCAGGGTAAAGAGAAATTTAAATCAGAGTCTGGGTTCCTAATTACTGGGCATACTGCACCCTCAAAAACATGCTCTTTTACCAGAAAACACAAATAAATTGTAACTGCTTTTCAACAAGTTTTTTTTTTTAAGTGACCAAATAAAATTTTATTGCATATTTAAAAAGTACCCTTCTCAGCTAAGAAAAGAATGTAATATCCTCAACCCCATGGGTGACTGTTTTTTTTTAAGCATAGAAAAAAAAAAAAAACAACATACTGCACTGCTCTAATTAAAAATACACAAACACAAGGGGAATGTCAATTACCTCTGTACTTTCAGAGAGCAGAGTTCTTTTTTGAAAGCAGCTTTGTTTGAAAGACAAATACTAGGAAGGAAAAGTATTGGTAAAGCCTCATCAGGAGGCAAGCTCTGTTCTCTGGGCTGGCAGCCATCTACCAGTTAGTTCTCAGAATGTTTAGGATGTTGGCTTTCTCCAAACTGGAGTTAAAGGAAAGTCATCTGACTCAGCGATATCCCTTAGGCCAGTGGGGCCAGAACCCTCTGGGATTAGGATGAAAGCCCTAAAACCTTGGTATGGCTCATTTCCTTATCTATAAACCCACTGGCATCCAGCTAGCAAATAGTATTTAATTCAATTCAGCCTCTCTACTAATGTGTATTCTGTTCTAGAGTTCTGTTTGGAAGAGTCTAGTGAAAGGTAATTTACTATTTTGTAATTAAGCCTAGATTTAAGACTAATTTAAATCCTTTCCACAGATGAGAAGTTTAAATTACTGGAAAGTTCTATGCACCAAACCATAATCTGCCTATGTATGAATTTCCATTAGTGTTCTGGAGTCTGCCTCTGGAGAGACATAGTAAGTCTACCACTTATACTATTTGGTTGGTAATCATTCAAATATGCCTTCTTCCTCCTAGTTTTTTCAGCCATTCCTTGGTCAGTATTGGACACATAGTAACTGCTCAGTATTGATAAACTGAGCTCCAGTGTCTTACATAGTAACTATCTACTTAACATTTATCTCCATTTGAAAGGAATAACTCAAATTTAGAATATTCAAAATGATACTCTTGATTTACTTCCCAAACCTCCACTCCTGCTTCTAATCTTTTTCATGAAAACACCTCTATTCATCCAAAGAGCAGTTATTGGATCTTCTCTTTTATAATCAATGTGCAATCCAAGAGCAAACCTGGGTATACCTTTAGTTATACTTCTAAAATAGCCCTCAAAACCATCCACATATCTCCCCCCCCATCTTTACCACCTGCGCTTCAGCTCCAGACACCATTATACCTGCCTAGACACTTATAATGACCTTCTTATTGCTTTCCTAATTCTACTCTTACCCCTCTTCAGTGTAACTTTCATACAGCAGAATAATCATCTTTAAATTTAAAAAAAACATTTGTTGTGTTCCAGTTTAATATTCTATAAGAGCCTTTCATTATATTTAGAATAAGATCCAAAAAATTACCATATCTCACAAATCTCTGCTTAGTCTCTACCATCATCTTGTACAATTTCCTTCCTTTCTCTATTTCTCCATACTATCCTTTTGCCAATTTTGTTCTTGAAACAAGATTTTTCCAATAGAGGACCTCTGAATACTCTGTTTGCTCTACCTAGCTGGCTTTCCCCTCTTCTCATTATATGGTCTTTCTACTCCTTATAACAACTCCATTGATGCAGATTCTCAGCAAGGCTTTGTCTAAATGTTATATTAGTTTCAGTGTACAGTACAGTGATTCAGTAATTCTATATATTACTCAGAGCTTGTCATGTAAAACATACTTTTAATGTCCTTCACCTTTACACCCAATACCCCTCCCACCTCCCCTCTGGTAACTGTCAGTAAGTTCTCTATAGTTAAGAGTCTATTTTTTTTTGTCTCTTTTTCCTTTGTTCATTTGTTATGTTTGTTAAGTTCCATATATGAATAATTTCACATGGCATTAAACTTTCTTTTTCTGACTTATGTATTTCAGTTAGCATTATACTACATCCATCCGTGTTTTTGCAAATGGTAATATTTCATTAGTTTTTATGACTAATATTCCATTGTATATATATACTAAATTTTCTTTATCTGTCCATCTATAGATGGACACTTGGTTTACTTCCATATTTGGCTACTGTAAATAATGCTGCAGCAAAAACAGGGGTCTATATATCTTTCCAATTTAGTATTTTTGTACTTTTTGGGTAAATACCCAGTACTGTTATCACAGAGTAGTTCTAGTTTAAAATTTTTGAGGAATTTCCATACTGTTTTCCACAGTGGCTTCCCCAGTATGCATTCCCAAAAGGGTTCCTTTTTCTCCACATCCTCCCCAACAATTGTTGTTCCTTGTGCTTTTGATTTTAGCCATTCGGACAGATTAGAGGAGATTCATTGTGGTTTTGGTTTGCATTTCTCCAATGGTGTTGAACATCTTTTCATGTGTCTGTAGATCATCTGTATGTTTTCTTTGGAGAAATCTGTTCATGTTTTCGGTCCATTTTTAATTGGATTATTTGGGTTTTTTGGTGTTGAGTTGCATAAGTCCTTTATATATTTTAGATACTAATCCTTGATTGGCTATGTCATTTATAAATATCTTTTCCCATCTGGTACAGGTTGTCTTTTAGTTTTTCCGATAGTTTTTTTGCTGTTGTTGTTGTGTAGAAGTTTTTTGTTTGTTTGTTTGTTTTTGATATAGTCCCAGTCGCTTATATTTGCCTTTGTTTTCCTTGCCTCAAGAAACATATCTAGAAAACAGTTGCTACAGTTGATGTCGTAGAAATTACTGTCTGTGCTCTCTTCTAGAACTTTTATGGTTTCAGGTCTCACATTTGGGTCTTTAACCCATTTTGAGTTTATTTTCAATATATTGAAAATATTATTTTTGTATATGGTGTAAAAAGTGGTCCAGTTTCATTCTTTTGCTTGTATCTGTCAAGTTTTCCCAATACCATTTGTTGAAGAGACTGGGTTTTCTTGCCTGGTTTATTGAGATTAATTGACTATATAATGATGGGTTCATTTCTCTTTTTATTCAGTTCTGTTGATCTCTGTGTCTAGTATTTTTTTGAGGATTTTTATGTCTATATTCATCAGAGATATTGGCCTCTCTTTCTCTCTCTTTCTCTTTTTCTCTCTTCTTGTAGTGTCCTTATCTGGTTTTGGTATCAGAATAATGCTTCTTTATTGAATGAATTAGGAATTTTTCCTTATTCTTTGGATTTTGGAATAGTTTGATAAAAATAAGTATTAACTCTTCTCTAAATGTTTGGTAGAATTCACCTGTGAAGCTATCTTGTCCTGGACTTTTGTTTGTTGGGAGTTTTTTGATTACTGATTCAATTTCATTGCTAGTCTATTCCAATATTCTATTTTTTCCTGATTCAGTTTTGGGAAGTTATATGTTTCTAGTAATTTATCAATTTATTCTAGGTTGTCCACATTTTTGCATATAATTTTTCATAATGTTCTCTTATACTTGTTTATATTTCTGTGGTGTCAGTTGTTATTCCTCCTTCCAGCTCTAATTTCTTCTTGAGTCCTCTCCCTTGGTTTTGCTGTTGTTGATGTTGTTTGTAGCTTTTCTTCCTTCTTTCCTTCTTTCTTTCATTTTTTTTTTTTTTTGGATGAGTCTGGTTGAAGGCTTATCAATTTTGTTGATCTTTTCAAAGAACTAGATCCTGGTTTCATTGATCTCCATTGTTTGTTAGTTTCTATTTCATTTACTTCTAGACTAACCATCATTATTTCCTTCCTTCTACTGATTTTGGGTTTAGTTTTTTTTTTTTTTCTGGCTTTTTTAGGGGTAAGGTTAGGTTTAAGATTTTTCTTACTTTTTGAGATAGGTCTGTATTGCTATAAACTTCTTTCTTAGAACAACTTTGTCTACATCCCAAAGATTTTGAACCATTGTGTTCTCATTTTCAATTGTCTCCATGTAGTTTTTAATTTACTCTTTGATTTCTTGGTTAATCCATTCATAATTTATTAGCATGTTATTTAACCTCTATGTATTTGTGTTCTTTCCAAATTTTTTCTTTTGGTTGATTCCTAGT